>CAUYQU010028202.1:0-32580 GCA_963574635.1 Cheracebus regulus
TAGAATTTTTCTAGTTTCAGGTCTTGGGTTTAAGTCCTTCATCCATCTTGAGTTGATTTTTGTATAAGGTGAGAGATGAGGATCCAGTTTCATTCTCCCACATGTGGCTAGCCAATTATCCTAGCACCATTTGTTGAATAGGGTGTCCTTTCCTCATTTTGTGTTTTCTTATTATGCAGATAAAGTCCCCTAGGTAATCTCTTGCAGCTGCCCTCAGAAAAATACATGAAAAGTCCATCAGGACATGGTGATGACTGCCAGTCTTTTCTCCATGGTTGATCCTTTTTGGTTATTTGATTAGATTTCTAGGGATGGAGTCTTAAGACAATTGCATTTCTTTTGGAAAGAAGCTTTTTTAGTCAGTTAAGAAAGTTTCAGAAAGTCCCTCAGTATCCTTAAAAAGGATCAGAGAGACAAAGAGGTACAGAAAGGTCAGAAATAGAGAGCTTGGTTTTGATGCTTATTTTTGAGGCTTTTTTTTTTTTTTTTTTTTTTTGATGGAGTCTTTCTCTGTCACCAGGCTGGACTGCAGTGGCACAATCTTGGTTCACTGCAACCTCTGTCTCCCGGGTTCAAGCAATTCTCCTGCCTCAGCCTCCCGAGTAGCTGGAACTACAGGCGCGTCCCACCACGCCCAACTAATATTTTGTATTTTGGTAGAGACAGGGTTTCACCATGTTGCCCAGGCTGGCCCTGAACTCCTGAGCTCAGGCAATTCACTTGCCCCAGCCTCCCAAAGTGCTAGAATTACAGGCGTGAGCCACTTACCCAGTGGCCTTTCCATTTTTCAAAGCACTCACTACGCTTAAGTACCATATTTTGGGAAATTATTTTCTGCACCCCAAAACTTTCAATAACTACAATGTCTCCTCATTCGAAGAGAAACCAATCCATGAAGCTTAGCACCTCATGCCCTCATGCAATGGTCTTTTCCAGTCCTGTATTCTTCTGGTCTCTTCCAAACACCCCTCAAGTCAGACAGGTCTCTCTTCACTGTCTCTCTTCTTTAGAAGCACAGAATTAAGCACATAGTATAGGGCACAAAAATACTAAATCATCAAAATTAGAATACCTCAATACATTCTAAAAAGTAGAAATAGTACATGACAAAACAAAAATTGCAAATTTCTTAGAAACAGTAATAATAGAAACAATCAGCATAAAATCTAATGGTATATGGACAAAGCTGAGTTTAAAGGAAATTCATAGTTCTCATATTTGCCTAACAAAAATGATTGAAAGTAAATTTAGTTATAACTCACAGACTAAGAATTGTAATTTATGGAGCAGAAAGCAAAGACACTATATTATAGTATTATAGTATACTTCCTTGAGTAAAAGGCCTGAATCCCCCTCTGCCATCAGCATTTAGTACAGAACCACGAGAGTGGGAATTTCTCTGTCTTGTTCACTGCTGTATTAAATCACTAGAAAACTTCTTGGTACATCACCAACACTTCATAAATATTTATTTAGTGAATGAGTAACATACAACCTGCACTGTGCTAAGTATCTGACATGGCTTATCCCATTTAATCCTCCTAGCAACTCTGTTAGGTAGACAGTATTATTATCATCCCTATTTTACCATAAGAAAAATTGAGGCCATCCATGGTGGCTCACACCTGTAATCCCAGCACTTTGGGATTTGCCTGAGGTGGGCAGATCACTTGAGCTCAGGAGTTCAAGACCAGCCTGAGCAAAACCCGGTCTCTACTAAAAATACAAAAATTACCTGGGTTTGGTAGCACAGGCCTGTAATCCCAGCTACTGGGGAGGCTGAGATAGGAGAATCACTTGAATCTGGGAAGCGGAGGTTACAGTGAGTCAAGATTGCACCACTATACTCAGCCTGGGTGGCGGAACAACACTCTCTCAAAAAAACAAACAAACAAAAAAACAAAAAATTGAGTAACAGGATGATTACTTCAATTGCCCAATGCCCAGGTCCAAGATCACAATTAGTAAATGTGAGAGCCAGAATTCAAACTCAAGCACCTTAGCTCTTGAACACACTCACTTAACCACTAAGCCACACTACTTCCCTAGCAGTCTGAGTAAGTCAGGATTCCCAGCACAGAAGTTCAAAGACAAAGTAGATCAATGGAGGATATATCAGCCCTCTGGAAAGGAGGGGCCTGAAGGATTTGGATGACTAGTAAACCAGAGAGGTGTGAATATGTTCCTGACTTGACTCAGTCCACCTCACCATCCCCATTAAAACTGATATGTTTTATTCCCCATTTTTCCAGAGCCCTGCCAAGTGCCTGGGTGATTTAATGTGCTATTCTATACTAAAGCTTACCCAGCTACCTGGCTCCAGAATGACCTTGCCAACCTCTGAGAATCTGCAGTCCATTGGCTTCCTCCCTTTACTTGACACCAATCACATCATTTTGTACTATTGGCTAGCCTTACTTGCATAAATGTTTGATCTCTGTAATTAGATTGTTTCTTCAAATGTTCTGCAAAAATCTAATGCTCAGTGGTTTTCATGTTTCTCTCATCAGTACTTAACCCAGTGCCTAGTACATGATGGGTGATATATAAATGTTTGCTGAGGAACATGAAGGAGTTAAGTGAATTTTCCAGAAAAGCACATGGCTTGCTGATTGAATAAGAACCTCTGGACTTTCATATTCAACTTGATTTAACTTCATTATTGTTTTGAGAATAAGAAGATCACAGAAAAGGTGCTAAGAAGGAGGCTAGTAATGCCAGATCTGAGTTTTGAAAGTGGGCCAAGTTATCATTTGACAGTCCTCATTTTTTCTATTTTTCCTCCATGCTCTAGTGAATACTGAGGCTCTGCCAATCAGGAAGAAAGGCACTAGGCAAACTTATACTAGTGTGAAATCAAAGGCATGACCTCTCTAGGGAAAGGTAGTGCTTAACTTACAGGAATGAACCCACTGGCAGTGGAAAGTCAAGACTATGGAACCTGGGGAAAGCTATTTGGCTTGGGCAGGTTTTTATCAGGACCCTTTTGTACACATTGACAATATAAGACCTACTTTGTTCATACTTAGCTATCACACTGTATGTACAAACCCACAAAGTTGTCAGCTCCATTCCCAAGTCTCTTCAGCAGTCTTCTCCTACCTTTCTCCTCTCTCCCCCTAACCTCCACAATGAGCCTCTGCTAAATTTCATTTTCTTCAATTGCTCTGACAATCACTGTGATAAGTCACGTCAGGAACTATAACTGTTACAGTGCTGGAGCTCTGTGTTTCTGGGAGATAGAAACAAAGTTTGTTTACTTGGGAGCCATCAGGGATGTGAGCAAACACAGGCCTTCTGAACTGCCTTTGGTTCAGATGGGCAAGCCATTTTCAGGAAGGCCCTTCTCACACACATGGAATTCAAACAACTGCTCCTTTGCACTGAATCCCTCCCTTTTCTCTCCAGGAGATTGGGCACAGTTGACCTCCATCACTCTTGGGAAGATAAACCACTGCCTTCCTTGGCTTTACCATGCAAGGACTTTAGCTCCAGGCTAGCAGGAAGAAGCTGTCTGCTCTATCCTTACCTCAGACTCTTGTGGTCTTCCCCCTCTTTTATTCCATCAAAAGGCTCTCAGGTAAAGATCAGGGGCTAGGCATAAGGAGCTGACAATAACTTCAAGAGTCAACACTGATATGCAGACCTTCATTTTTAATAAGAACCAAATCTTTAAAAATATGATGATACTCTATCAGATAGAATTTTCTGCACCAAACAGGGGTGTGTGTGTGTGTACATGTGTCTTTGTACATTATATGTTACGCTGTGGTCTTGCTGCTCCAGAAATCTGACCCTCTTGGCCCACTTGCTAATCTCTGTCGCCTATTTACTGAGGAGTAGATTTTGACAACCTGGGAAATTTGTGACTTTTGTTGGGTAAATCCTCTGAAATTAGTCTCAGACCTCAAAATTCTTGAGACAACATAAGGTCTAATGCCCACCTATTTCTGGTCTATTATGCTTGTTAACTTTGAGGCAGTGACTGTAGAAACCACTAGAGGAGTACTGTCAGCAGGAATAGCAAATCCAGCCACAATCCAGAGAGGAGACTCTTGTCTGTGTATGCTCAAAATCAGTTCTAAGTTAATTGTTGTGCACATGAGAAACTTGCCAAAATGCAGATTCCTGAGCCCCACTGCATATCTACAGAATCAAAATCTTGGCGTTTAGGCCTGAAGTCAGAATTTTTACAAATGCACCCTCACCTGTTTCTAGGTAAGAAGTCCATGTACCTCTCTGTATTTGTTTCGTAGGGCTGCCATAACAAATTATCATAAATTGGGTGGCTCAAAACATCAGAAATGGCTTCTCTCACAGTTCAAGATGTCAGAAGTCTGATAAGAAGGTATCAGCATGGCTGGTTTCTTCTGGAGGGAGAATCTGTTTTATGCCTCTCTGCTAGTCTCTGGTGGTTGCTGGCAATCCTCTGCGTTCCTTGGTTTATAGCTGCATAACTACAATCTCTGCCTCTGTTGCCACAGTTCTCTGTATCTTTCTTCTGTCTCTATAGCTTTCTCTTGTGTCTCTGTATCTAAGTCTTCCTTTCCTTTTTATTGTGAAGATACCAGTAATTTGATTTAGTGCCCACCCTAATCCAGGATGACCTCATCTTAACTTGATTACATCTGCTAAGACCCTTCTTCCAAATAAGGTCACATTCACAAGTACCAAGAGTTAAGACTTGAACGTATCTTTTGGGGGACACAGTTCAACCCACTATATTCTCTATGAGAAATACTTGTCTAAACAAGTGGTTCTCAAACATTTTCAGCAGCACAGTCTTTCATTAAATGAAAACTCACTCAGATGCAAGACAGACCCAAGCAGAGATGCCCTAGTTTAAGTGCAGGTTGGGTTTCAAACCCACTTGAATCTCTCTGCAGCTCAACTTCACCATCTGTAAAATGAAGCTAACAATACCTAGCCCTACCTAATCCAGAAAACTGTTGTGAGAAAGAAATAAGGTTAAGATATGTCCAAGTATTTTGAAAACAAAAGGTTTGAAAAATGCTACACGAGGTCAATAACCATTATTTTCAGCTTTACTCCATCCACTTGACTTAGCATGTCATATAGTATGGAGAGACCAGCTGGCAGATGGCACTGCTCTCAAGGCACCGCCAGTAGAGTAAGAGTAAGAGGCTGGTAAACAAGCCAGCTTAGTTCTAAGATCACCTCCTTCTGCCTGGCCCTGATGGCAATGGTCTCCCTTCAGCTGCCAGGCAAGCTGCATGACCTCAAAGTCATCCTTCCTTTTTCACTAGAATCTAAGGATTTCAGCAACAGGGAGGTAGAGCTGCTGGCCTCTGTATCAACAACTCACCCAAGTAATTTTCTTTCTTGGTCACTTGCATCAATGCAAGCAGGTGGAAAGAGGCTAAGCCAACCTTCTCCCCATGGCCCATCCCTCTAGGCTCTTCCATAATTACTCATTTGTCTGTGGCAGATGGCTCAAAATTAAAATTGGTCTCACAGATGAGCTAGAGAGATTAAATCTCAACAACACTGATAAGTGTTTGTGTTGAGATTATAGAAAATCAGCAACAGGGCATTTCATTTGCTCCTCCTCCTAACTGGTCTTCGGTCTCAGGATGAGATTACACAGTGCGGAGGGGGACACCAAGGGCCTGGAAAAAGGTGACTAGAGCACAGAGAAGGAACACAAAATGTCTAGTCTATAAATCTCAAACACTTAATATGAAAGCAGAAAGTCAAGGAGAAAATGATAAGAGTCATCCTGCTATGTATAGATAGCCTGCAGTGGTAAAAAGACCATAGGCTTTGAAGTAAGCCGATTATTACATGTGTTTCCTTGGACAAATAATTCAATCTCTTAAAATCCCAATTTCTTCATCTGTAACTAGGAATGATAATAAAGTCTATTTTATACTGGTTCAGTGATAATCAATGAAATAATACATGCATATTACTCAGAAGAGTCCACGATATCTAGTAAGTCCTCAATAAATGGTAGCTAGTACTACTGTTACTCCCACTAGTTGAAGCCATGCTGCTCTGATCACCTGCTGGCTAATGTCATTATTCCTTCAAAAAATGTATTAAGCACACACTAGCACATAGTGGTTAATAATTCAGACTGAATGACCTTGGGAAGATCATTCACCTTGTTTAAGCATCAGTTTTTTTATATGACAAAAATTTAATGATATGATATAATAATAATTTTATTATTTGCTTTGATTCCCATTCCAAAGTCAAACTTCTAGGTGAAAACAATGGGTTGTATCAATCAAATCAAGAAAATAAATAATTTAGTTTAAATTGAAAGAAAAGGACAGAATGACCGCATGCCATCATACTGGCCAAAGTGATGAACTGAGTTACCTCCTCTTATGTGTCTGTGCTAACTTTCAGTAGACATAGCTTACCTCATTCATAGAATGGACTTGAAGGGAATTTCAAGATCATGTGGTCTGAAGTGACATGTTCAAAGTCACTCAGCTGAGCCTGAACTGACACAAATACCTCCTGTCCCCCAAGCTACTCCTTCTACTACCCCACTTTGCCTTGGAGGAATCATCAGAAATGCTAAAATTTACAATGGAGCTGCAAATAAATAAAGCAGCTACAAGTAGTGTCTATCTAGAACAATTCATTGATGACAGAGTTTCAGCAGATGATTAACTCTATTTAGTTCTATTGAATTTTCTAAGTATTTTTGACTACTAATCATATGCCTCACAATAAAATTGAAAGATACAGTTAGTGCTTTCAAGAAATTTATACTCAGAGTAACATCACCAAGATAGATGGCTGATTAGAGATACCTAACACTTGTGCCTTCCACAAAAAGCACAAAAACAATTAAACAACTACACTTCAACTAGAGCGTCTAAGGGAGAACACCAGAATATGGCAAGGCATTGGTGAATTCTCAGTGGAGCAGGGAAACTCAGAATGGCAGCATAGAGTGGGAAGTAAAGCATCCTGCCTCCGTGACTCTGTCTCTTGCTGAGACTGGCTCAGAGATAGCATGGGCTTCTCATCATGGGGAAAATATAAACAGAAGATCCCCAGCAGCCCTCATTACTGCCATGGACACCTGCAGTCCTTGCTACAGCAGAGTCCCACAGTCCTCACAGACACTGAGCCCAGTATAGGGAGCTGCCTGGAGTCCATGTGGCTGCGTTATTCCAGAGGAGGAGCCCACATGGTGCACCCTTCCTCACAGCACTATCTTGACACTAGAGCCACTACTAGAATGTATCTTGCTCTGGGGGCCAATAGCCACTGTATCTCCCCTTCTCTGAGTCCCCACTGTCATTCCATTATACTCACAGAAGTGGTTGCAATGCCACACCCCAGTTGCTTGGAGCCTAGACCCAGTAGAACAGCTGTGACTCTGATACCCGACCCTATGCAGTGTCCTGCATTTCAAGGAACAAGCCACCCTGCACAGTGGGTAAGCCACTTCCATGACTGGTGGAACTGCCACGCACCCCGACCTACCCAGCAGCATCATTACCAGCACAGCCACACCACCACCTCTACAAATACCCACAGCCTAGGTCACTGAGGCACTTGCAGACACTGTTGCCATTGATTATAGCTGAAGAAATTAAACAGAGACTGCCTTACTGTGCTTGCACAGAGGCAAAGCCAAAGCACCCTGCCAAATCAACACCATAAGACTCGTCTTAAAAATCACACAAGATCTATAAATTTAGAAAAGGAGACTGTTTATTTTACAGGTTAGAGCCTACAAGGTGGTCATATCACAGGCTGGGAAGAATAACCTCCAGTAAAGACCAGACACAGGCACATTGAAGGACGGGTTCAAGTAGGAGCCTTATGCTGAATGGATTAGCTAAACAGATATAGTTAACAGGTTATAGAAGGTAATATGAATATATATGAAGGTGATCCTGACACATGCATATTGACCAAACATGCACATAACATACAACCCATGTTCATTTTAGAGTGGAGACTTAACCATTAAATGTATTACAATTAGGTCCTATATGTCAAAAGGTAAAGCAGGAACATCAAGGCACTCAAGTGTGCAGCCTCTATAAACCTGCCAGGACCAGTCCATGGTTGGTGGCCTTTTTATCAGGAAAAGTTACTGAAATCAGTCTTTTGTCCAATCAAAGGAAAAGTGGCTAGGGGGCAGTTAGTCAGCATACAGTGGAGCTGAATTTGCTTTAATGTTGCTTATTTTAAGACCAGTGCTTGTTTAGCTGCTAGAGAAAAAGAATAACCTCGTGACAGTCAGAACATAGTTTATTCTTTAAGCATCGGGGTGTGTGACTTCATGCTTGTCTGACATGGCCTTAGGTCTTGTTTATAATTTGGTACAAAGAGTCCAGATCATCCCACTGCACTCCAGCCTAGGCGACAGAGACTCCCCGTCTTCTCTAACCACAACGGAATAAACCAATAAATAACAACAGGTACTTTGGAAACTATACAAACACATAGAAAGTAAATAATATGCTCCTGAAAGAACACTGGGATAATATCTCATATCTTAGGATATATGAACCTATAGAAATTAAGAAGAAAAATTTTAAATTTCTTGAAACAAATGAAAATGGAAACACAACACAGCAAAATTTGTAGGATATAAGGAAGGCACTACTAAGAGTAAAGTTTATAGCTATTAAGTGCTTACATCAAAAAAGTAGAAAAACCTCAAATAAATGACCTAATATTGCATTTTGATGAACTACAAAAGCAGGAGCAAACCAAACAAAAAATTAGTAGAAAAAGTAATAAAGATTAGAGCAGAAATAAATGAAATAGAAACAAAAAATAGAAAAGATAAATGAAATGAAAAGCTGATTTTTAGAAAAGATCAAAATCAGCAAACTTTTAGCCAGACTAAGAAAAAAAGAGAAGATGCAAATTAATAAAATCAGAGATTGAAAAGGAGAAACTACACCTGATACCTGAAAAATTAATAGGATCATTAGAGTCTTCTATGAGCAACTATATTCAAATAAATGGAAAGATCTAGAAGAAATGAATAAATTTCTGGACACATCCAACTTACCAAGAATGAACCATGAAGAAATCCAAGACCTAAATATACCAAGAACAAGTAATGAGATCAAAGCTACAAAGCTGTAATAAAAAGTTTCCCAACAAAGACAAGCCCAGGAGCTGAATTTTACCAAACATTTGAAGAAGAACTAGTCCCAATCCTACTGAAACTATCCTGAAAAAATGGAAGAGAAGAGAATATTTCTAATTCATTCTAAGGCCTGACTACCCTAATACTGAAGCCAGATAAACACCCATCAAAAAAAGGAAACTACAGATCAATATTCTTGATGAACATTGATGCAAAAATACTCAACAAAATATTAGCAAACTAAATTCAACAACACATTTAAAATGTCACACATCATAGCCAAGTGGGTCTTATCCCAGAGATGCAAGGATGGCTCAACATACACAAATCAATCTATGTGATCCATAATATCAACAGAATGAAAGACATAAACCATATGATTATTTCAACTGACGCTGAAGAAACATTTAATAACATTCAACATCCATTCATGATAAAATCCCTTAGAAAACTGGGTATACAAGGAACACATCTCAGCACAATAAAAGCCATATACAGAAGACCACAGCTAGTATCATACTGAATGATCCTTTTCTTTCCTCTAAGATCTGGAATAAGACAAGAATGCCCACTTTCACCACTGCTATTCAATATAGTACAAGAAGTTCTAGCTAGAGCTGTCAGACAAGAGAAGAAAAAATAAAGGGCATCCAAATTGGAAATGAAGAAGTCGAATGATCCTTATTTGCAAATGACATGATGTTATATTTGGAAAAACCTAAAGACTACAAAAAACCTATTAGTACTGATAAACAAATTTAGTAAGGTTGGAGGATACAAAATCAACATCCAAAAAGCAGTAGCCTTTCTGTATGTCAGCAGCAAACAATCTGAAGAAGAAATCAAGAAAGTAATCTCATTTACCATAGGTACAAATCAAACACTGAGCAATAAACGTAACCAAAGAAGTGAAAGATTTCTACAATTTGTACTATAAAACACTGATGCAAGGTATTGAAGAGGAAACAAAAAATGAAAACATATTCCCTGTTCATGGATTAGGAGAATCAATATTCCTAAAATGTCCATACAACCCAATGCAATCTATAGATTAATGCAAATACCAATGGCATTCTTCACAGAAATAGGAAAAATAATCCTAAAATATGTTTAGAACTGCAAAAGACCCAGAATAGGCAAAGCCATCCTGAGCAAAAGGAGCAAAACTGGAGGAATCACATTACCTGACTTCAAATCATACTACGGAGCTATAGTAACCAAAACAGCTTGGTACTGGCATAAAAAGAGACATAGACCAGCGGAACAGAATAGAGAACCCAGAAATAAACCCATACATCTACAATGAACTCATTTTCTACAAAGGTGCCAAGAACATACATCGGGGAAAGGACAGTCTCTTCAATAAATGGCACTGAGAAAACTGGATATCAACATGCAGAAGAGTGAAAGTAGACCCATATCTCTTGCCATATACAAAAATAAAATCAAAATGAAATAAAGGCTTCCATCTCAGACCTCCAACTATGAAACTGCCATGAAGAAATATTGGAAAAAGTCTTCAGGATATTGGTCTGGGCAAAGATTTCTCAAGTAATACCCCTCAAGCACAGGGAACTAAAACAACAGTAGATAAATTGGATCACATGACGTTAAAAAGCTTCTGCATAGCAAAGGAAACAATCTACAAAGTGAAGAGGCCACCTACAGAATGGGAGAAAATATGTGCACACTATTCTTCTGACAATGGATTAATAACCAGAATATACAAAGGGTTCAAACAACTCTATAGGGAAAAAATCTATTACTCTATCAAATAGGCAAAAGTTCTGCAAAGACATTTCTCAAAAGAACACATACAAATGGCAAACATCTATATGGAAAAGGTGCTCAACAGCATTGGTCATCAGAGAAATGAAAATCAAAACTACAAGGAGTTTATCATCTCACCTTAGTTAAAATGGCTTTTATCCAAAAGGCAATAACAAATGCTGGTAAGTATGTAGAGAAAAGGGAACCCTTGTACACTGTTGGTGATAATGTAAATTAGTACAACCACTATAGAGAACAGTTTGGAGTGTCCTCAAAAAACTAAAAATAGAACTACCATATGATCCAGGATTCTCACTGCTAGGTATATGCCAAAAAGAAAGGAAATCAGTATGCTGAAGTAATAGCTGCACTCCCATATTTATTGTAGCACTATTCACAATAGCCAGGATTTAGAAGCAACCTACCTACTTGTCAATCAACAGATGAATGGATAAAGAAAATGTGCTACATACACACAATAGAGTACTATTCCACCATAAAAAAGAATGAGGTCCTGTCACTTGTAACTACCTGGATAGAACTGGAGGACATTATGTTAAGTGAAATAAGCCAGGTACAGAAAGACAAACTTCTCATGCTCTCACTCATTTGATAAAGCTAAAAGTTGAAACAATAGAATTCATGAAGATAGAGAACAGAATGATGTGAAGGATAGTAGTTGGGGTAGGGGAAGTATAGATGGTTAATGGGTACAAAGATATAGTTAGGTAGAATTAGTAAGTGCTAGTATTAGCAGAGCAGGGTGATTATAAACAATATTTTACTGTACATTTTTAAAATAACTAAAATGGTATAATTAGAACGTCTGTACCACAAAGAAATGAAAATGCTGTAGGTGGTATATACCCATTTATCCTGATGTGATTATTATGCATTATATGCTTGTATCAATATATCTCATGTACCCCACAAATATGTAGACTTACTATGTACCAATAAAAATTAAGAAAATCAGCTCAAAATGGTTTAAGACATAAATGTGAAACCTGAAACCATAAAATTACTCAAAGGAAACAAAGGGGAAGCACTTTATGGCACTGGTCTGGGAAAGAATATTTTGGATAAGAGCTTAAAAGAACAGGCAACAAGAGTAAAAATAGACAAATGAGATTGCATTAAACTAAAAAGCTTTTGCACAGAGAAGGAAATAACAGAGCGAAGAGACAACCTAAAGTATAGGAGAAAATATTTGTCAACTATACATCTGACATGGAGTTAATATCCACAATATATAAGAAACTCAAACAACTCAGTAGCAAAAAGATAAATTTCTGATTATACAATGTATACATGTATCAAAACATCACAGTGTGGTCCATAAAAATGTACGATTATGAATCAAAAGTAAATGAAGTGACAGTTACACTCCCCCTGCCTTCTCCCTGCCTTCCTCCTTTTTTTTGGTAACGTTGGGAGTCTGATGACTTTCCCAGCACAGGCGAGAGAACCATGGACTTTACCTCTAAGCATGTGATTGGCTACGTCCAGGGTGATCAGGGCCTCTTCCTTCATCCTTCATTGGCATGCATATCTGCCAAGATCACCAGGTGATTTTCCAAGGCAGTGGCTTCCAATGGGGCTACATGAGTCCTGATCTGGGCTACCATCTCCCAAACTTCTTGAGGGTGTACAGATCCCGGGCATGAATAATAGCTGCAGGTTAGCTACCAAACTGCAGCTACCACTGCTACTACCCTGAAGTTGGAGACAAGAAGAGGCAAGGAATACATCCTTACCACCTGCTGCAAGCCACATCACTGCTCAAAAAAGCATTTTTTTTTAAAGGCAGAAGTCTCCCTGTGTTACCCAAGCTGGAGTGCAGTGGCACAATCTCAGCTCACTGCAACTTCAGCCTCCCAGGTTTAAGCTATTCTCGTGCCTCGACCTCCCAAGTAGCTGAGATTACAGACCTATACCACCACGCCCAGCTAATTTTTGTATTTTAAGTAGAGATGGGGTTTTGCCATGTTGGCCAGGCTGGTCTCGAGCTCCTGGCCTCAAGTTATCTGCCTGTCTCAGCCTCCCAAAAGTTTTGGGATTACAGGTGTGAGCCACCGTGCCTGGCCAGGAAAGCATGCTTAATAAAGAATTATATACAAAAGAAATAACCCTGAGAGTATTGAGTAGTGTTTGATGAGGAAGAAGGAAGTGTGGCCACCCAATTTCAAAACCACCATCTCATCACTGGAGATAAATAGAATGGCATATCACCACACATTTGAACAGGTGCAGAATGGCTACTGGAGAGGAGTGTTACCAAAAGGGTTAAACATGTATCTGTAATGAGGCTGGACTATGTCATCTCCAAGGTCTCTTCTAACTCTGTGATTTTGCAATGTATATATCAACTATAATGTATGATATGATGAACAAAGCCTGAGAGTGGAATTCTCATGTTGACTGCATCTCTCAACTGTTGGGAAGGTGGAGACAAACACTCAGCCTCTCTGTAGCCTAACCTCTTATCACTGAATAACAAAGCAATAATGCTAAATAATCCCACAGGGATGCTGTGAAAAAATGAGCAATATTTTGAAATTGTTCTAAAAGTACCTCATATATGCACATGAAATAGGTGCTGTGCCTGACACATAACTGGTTTAGTAGAAAGGCAAGAATACAAAGCACCAGTAAATATAAAAACCACAGGGGAGTTATAATTCCACAGGCAGGGATGTCACTGACACATTTCTAGCATAAAACATCTGGAGTTATGGGGAATAACTGTTTAGCTGTGGTCCACTTAATCCTGCAATCGTCATAATTAAACAAAATATAGTGGCAATCTAGTCCATTCTTTTGTCACTGCAATCAATCCAAGCTGTAGTAATCTCTAGCTTCTGAAAGAGTTAAACATGCCAATGCTAATATGATGGTACACAACCTTGGCAGGTATGAAAGAAGTCCCAACGTAATTCTGTGTAAGGGTCAGTTGCCCAGAATTGTCAATTGTATGTCTGAGGCCTCCAGGGAGTTTCAAGTATACGAATGAAGCAACAGTTGAGGGAGAGTTGGCTGGGAGCTAGGGCTCCTCCTTGCATACCTAATCACCTTTGTTGCCCTTTTCTAACAAAACACAAGCAATCCCTGTATCAGTCTAGCCCTTCAAGAGCTGGGTGTTCTATTTCCTTCCCCACTTGCAACGTTTCATCCATCTTTGAGAGTCTTATCCCTTGTTAACTAAATATGGAGGAGAAAACTAAGCAGTAGTCAATTTAATTTAGAACCCCAATCCTTTTTAAGGCCTCCTTCATGTTATCCCTGACCTGTGGTTCCTGAAAAGGTGCTGCAGAGTGAAAGGCTGCTTTGAAGCTCTGAGGTGTCTGGCTATATGTATTTCAGATAGACAGACATGTTTTGCAAGTGACTGAAAAGTCATCATGATATGGAAACTGTCTTTGCTGTCTCATGTTTCAGATTTTGGGCATGTCTGACTTCAGGGAAATAAGGACAAGACAGCCAACGTTTCCCTAATTTACTCTTGATCAGCACCTAGCTTATGTTTCTCTAGGCAGACAGCAGCCCACACCCCTATCCTGAGAGCATACAGTGAGAAAGCCAGTTAGAAGCCAAAGCCGGCCTCCCTTCTTCCAACCACAGCAAAGCTCCTGCTCCTTTCTTTTAACACATGGTCTACTGTGACAAGAGCAAAAGGTATTCTGCTTGAGACTGCACTATAGAAAATGCAGCTGCCAGTTCAAAGCAATAAAATTAGAAGTAATATCAGACAGAGAGAAATTATGGGAGAGGAACATTGTTCTTGAGTTTTTCTCTGAAAATATGATAGAGGGAAAATATTTGAGTAAAGGCAGCGCATTACAAAAATATTAGAAAACATTTGCTTGTCACAGATTACGTTTAAGAACTTGCTTGCAATTGAATGATGTTAACACGACAGTCATAAGTTCAATCACAAAATGATTTCGGCTACTTTTCCTGGCAACCAAAAGTTATATATTTTTAAAATGACTTCTGTTTTATTAGTGACACAGTAATTTAACCCTGACCATTGTGTACTGAAAAATCAATTGCTTATCATGATGGGTCACACTCATGGCCACCAAACAGAGACTTTTGAATCCTGTTCTTCTGCTAAAGACATAAGAAATATTCTTGAAATGTGTTGCACTAAAATGTCTGTGCTAGATGAACTTAAGCATTTTGATGTTATTCAGGCCCAGGCATCTTTTCTCAATGGCCTCCCAATCCTAGTCAATTCCTGCTACAGAGTAAGGGGCTCCTGGATACATGGTTGTTTCTAAGGGAAACCATTCAGAAATCCCAAATGAGGAGTTCAACCAGAAAGATCCTGAATACAAAATTGCCCTAGGGTACTTCCAGTAGCACCAGCTAACCAAAATGTTTCCCACCTTGGGAATTATAGTTAAAAAAAAAAAAAAAAAATTGTTTCCCACCATTAATAGTAGTCGTTGTAGGTTTGCCTCATGTTTGCCTAGAATATCTATAACTTATGGAATTTTTATTCTGATGATAACCAAGGGCCTGTGGTGTTGCCATGAGATACGTGTCCACTGACTTCTTTTTAGTATAGCTAAGAGTAGCCATGGAGAGGCAATCTCTGTAATGACCTGCCCAGTTCCCTGTCACAGTAGCCCTTCAGTCCTCCCTGTCCTCCATGGCCCCAGATGAAGACACATTATTCCCATGGATTCTCTTCTATCCATTACTGTGAGATGACTCTTCTAGTCCATAATCTGAGATTAATCCTGTTTCTAGCCATAGAGACTCTTAGAACTAAAGGGCCATAGCTTGGCACTGCAGCCTCAAATCAGTCAAGCTGCTCGTCCTTTCTGAATCTTGTATTTTGGTAGCTATGCCTGAGCCCTTGCCTTGTCATGTGACCAAGACTGTTTTATGATCTACTTCAGTCATTCTAAAATGCAGGTGATTTTGCCCCCCAGGGGGACATTTTGGCATTGCCCCTGAGGGGGAAATTTTGGCAATGTTTAGAGATGTCGTTGGCTGTTACAGTTAGTGACAGGGTGTTACTGATATCAAGGGAGTAAGGCAAGGGAGGCTGCCGAACACCCTATAATAAATAGGATGGCTCTCCACAGTAAAAAATCGTATGGGCCAACATGTCAAAAGTGCTGAGGCTGAGAAATCCTGGACTAATTCCAGTAATGGAGTTCCTGTCGCATATCCTTCCCAGTTCCCCCATTCATGTTTCCAGACCTCACAGTACTAATCACCTAATTGCCTTCCTCCTAGACCACTGCCTACATTTACATTATTCTGATGTAGTGTTCAGCCCATATACTGAGAAACCTCTCTTTTATCTATTGTCAGCACAACTGGGCTGCTTCTGATGCCACCAGGCATCCATCATCCCGCCTGACCACCTTGAGTCTGTATATCATGCTTCTTTAACAACCCAAACTTTGGATCCAGCATATTTGAATTAAAGTCCTGGTTCCTCCATTTAGTAGCTGTGTAACCTTAGACAAATTACGTTACCTTTCTGAGCCTCAGCTTCCTTATCCATGAAATATAAATGGTGGCGGCTTCTATATGTCAAGAGCTTAGCAAGCCTCCTAGCACATTGGTAAGTGTTTAGTAAATGTTAACTACTGCTCATTGCTAAGATGTGTACATTGATTCACCTGGTCTCTTGTCTAGTGATTCTGAGCTTCTAGAGCAGCATTATCCTGCAGAACTTTCTGCCATGATGGAAATCTTTTCTATCTTTGCTACCCCATAAGGTAGTCATATGGCTATGGAGTAGTTGAAATGTAGACAGTGTGACTGAAGAACTTTATTGTTTAAATATTTTTCAAATTTTAATAGTCAGACATGGCTAGGGGTTATCATAATGCACAATGCACTTTTAGAGTTTTTCAAACTCAACATCCCACCAAAAATAAAATTCCAACAAATTCTCCTGGGAAAGGGAACCATTGTCCTAGTGAGGCCCTGTACTGATGAGAGTGTGTCGCAATCTTCTGGTAGGTTAGGAAATAAGAAGGGGCTAA
This sequence comes from Cheracebus regulus, assembly GCA_963574635.1. Classification (NCBI taxonomy): domain Eukaryota; kingdom Metazoa; phylum Chordata; class Mammalia; order Primates; family Pitheciidae; genus Cheracebus; species Cheracebus regulus. The sequence goes on from CAUYQU010028202.1 coordinate 16,888, forward strand.
GACTGGCATGACTAATTCTAGATAGTCCTCCCTCTCCCTGCTCCAGTGAGCTGCTGCCAAAGAAGCCTCATACTCAGAACCCAACCAGGATCATATTGGTCCCAGGAGACATTTGGTAACGTCCAGAAATATTTTTGGCTATCAATTCTTGGGGGGAAGGGAGAGCTGTTACTGTCATCTAGTGGATACAGACGAGAGATGCCACTAAACATTCCACCATGCACAGAACAGTCCCACACAACAAATTATTATCTGGCCCAAAATGTCAGTCATACCAAGAATGAGAAAATGCCCTAGAGAGATCCCTAAACAGTCGCACACCAGGGAGCATCACTGTGTGCTCCAGGGTCTCCAAAGGTAAGGGGTCTCTCACCTCCCTGGGAATTCAGTTCAATGTTTCCACTACCTTCAGTTTACTCCCTTCAAATTACCTGGAAGGAAATCATCCCCCCACCACCACCATATTTGGAACAGATATTAAAAACTAACAATTCTTCAATCTGAAAAAATACAGACAAAGAAGAGAAACTTCTAAAATGATGGTAGCTTCAGAGAGGGAGAACTAGGTTTAGCTCACCAATTGTTAGGATATCAGAAAGAAAAGAGAGTTTTTGAAACCTGCCAGAATTTTAGGTATATGTAATAGATCATGATTCCCACAGTATGTAATAAAACAATTTGTCCTTATTACTCCCCAAAAGGTAATACAGCATGAAAGGATAGAGATGTTCTCAAAAGGGGTTGGATTTAGAAATGTTTGCAGCTTCTAAAGCCATAACAGACTACTTATAGGAGCCAGAAATATTAGGGACACACTTCTTTGAAATTGATAGCATGCAAGGAATTCCTGATCTCTTCCAACACCACCTTCTGTGCCTCAAACACAGAAATCTGGGCTGAAAGGCCCATGGAGCTGAGCCTGTCATTGCACTAGATCTTATATTTCTGGGTTGCCTGAAGTTCTCCATGCGGCAATTTTGGTACATCTTTTCCTGTGTCATCATCAAGCAAAAAGTTTGAAAGCTACTGTGTTCACTCGAGAAAACTAAACTGAATAGGTAATTCAAATCATAAACCCGCATTTCTTCTCCTATCTCTGAGTTTGGAGAAACTGAGCTGTCCTACCTAATTGTTCCTTACTTTCTCCTGCACTTTGTCTAACTACATGACAAATGCCTCTATGCGGCAGTAATCAGTAAGGTTGAAAATGCAAAATTTAACCCTGCAGATGCTTTTCCACTATCAGAGGTTTGAAAGATAGTAAAGGACCCTTTATCGTTTCTTTCCTGGAAAGATCAAGGATAGCTACAGGAAGAGGAATTAACTCCTGCTGCCCTGGAGGACTATGCCTACATTTAGAGCAACTTCCAACAGGTCAGCAGCAGTATCCTACTTCTGGAGAACAGTGTCAGCTGCCTGGCTTGCCTCAGGTATGGATAACTGAGAGAAAGAATGTGGAATTAAATAATTGTTTAATGAATGTGACAAAATTTCTTCTTTCAAGTCTTATCCTCCAATTGTATCATGTAACCTTTCAGTCAGATGGCTACATATGAACTAAGCAACCAAACAAACATTATTTGACAGGTATATGGAGCAAAGTGGGCAAAGGGAATGCTTTTGGCATTATTTAACATGAATTTTGCTTCTAGATTTCTTGCCTGGTTTCCTTTTCACCTCCTTTCTTTTTAAAGGCCTCTTCCTACCATGAGGCTACTTTAAGGCCTTTTCTTTATTCAGGCTCAGCCCACACTGCTTCTGTGAGTAATGGTGAGAACTACCCTTTTGTAACTTTCCTTTTACACTCTGAGACCCAACTGAGTTCATATTTTATCACACAAGCTCTCAACTCCTCTTCTTTATTCATTCTGATTTTGTTTTACCGGCAAATGTGCTCTTATCAATATCAGTACCCATTAGAAAAAATATAAAATTATAAGTGTTTATTTGTATGAGTCCTATAATGTACTTAACAGTAATCTGGTTACCCTGGCCCTCCAATGGTACTGTTTCTGCATCTGGGTTTCTCAGCCCTGTCCAGAAACCTTTATCATGATATCCAAACTCACACTAGTCATGTGATAAGCAATGATGTGGAAAACTCTAAATCAGCTTGTCAGCATCCTCTTTCCAGTAAAGCAATCTACAAGAGAAATTTGATTTGAAAATTACACATTGATTTATTAAAAAATGAACCAAGAAATATCATGGCTTTCATAAAAAGCTATTTGTATCAAGCTCCAGAATAGGGCCGCTTACAAAGCTAACTGTACACTCACACTGGTAGATTAGGGCTTCATTCCTTTGTGCAATGCTAGAGACACATTGATCAGACCTTTACTTCTGACATTTTTCCCATCCCAATAACAACCCACACCTACTGATTGACTCATTGTTTGATTCATTACATCATTTTCACAATTTCCTGGACAACATCAGATCTCCACTGTATAAAAAATGCCTTCAGAGAGGGCTGTCTTTCCAAAGGCCACTCACTGGGTATTCCCTTCCTACTTTGGAGTCTTTTACCTTTTTCTTTGTTTGTTTGTTTCTAATATCCATCCCAGGGTGCACCTTACTTTTGGAGTCAGTGGTTCCCATCACTCATTATAACCCATATTTTGCAAAGAAAAATATATGGAATGCTTCATTTAACTGTGACAAAAAATGTCTTTCTAGATTTTCTCCAACTAAAACTCTGAAATTATAAACTTATAACCTATGGAATTAGTCATGACTTTTTTTTTCTCATAGATTTAGTGCCTATATTTTGAAAACTTAAGGGCATCTATGTGATGAGAACTCAAGAATAGTTCTGTGGGTTGCCGAACCTTGAACAACGCTATATAATGTTTGTCTGGTTTATGGTAGAACATTAGTTAATAAGGCTAATATCCAACAAAACCTGCAATATGTACTTAAGATATGTCTGTATATTCAGTGTTGTGATTTTAACATTTGTTTACTGATGTAAGCAATCAAATTGTTGGCCTTTTGCTGGTTAGGGGTGCAATTGTATAGTGGTTAACAGTACAGGAAGCTTTGGTACCAAACTGCCTGGGGTCAAGCTCTGGGTTCTCTACTTCCTAGCTATGTGACCTTAGGCAAGGCACTTAGCTTCTCTATGACTGAGTTCCTCAGATATAAAATGGGAGTAATTATTATGCCGATAGCATAGAGTCATAGTGAGGACTAAACAAAACACTCCAGCATTGTGCCTGTGCCTGGCATATGGAAAGTGCTCAACACCCAGTAGCTATTAGTATTACTTTTATCCCTGCTGCTCATGCTAATGCTGGCTATTGGTTTATATATCTAATTGATTTTTTATGTATCAATATTGACATTTTTAAAGGCCAATGGGTTCTGTGACATTAAATCCAAGTAAGTTTTGTCCATTTTAGTCTTCCAATCTCAATTATATACACTTTGGCCTTGAAAACTAAGATCATTCATCAAGTCCTAATTCTGATGCTTCTGTTTTCACCAGATTCTGAGAAACAGATGCTTTTCCATCTCATGCCAATGGCTGCTCCAAAGTAGCTCATACATCACCACTTCTAGCTAACTAACCTGATAGGTAGGCAGAGCAGGAAGCTGGTAAAGTCACCTGATTAGATGCTGATGTTTTCCTCTTCTGAGTAATACAGAGAAATGAAATTTCATTTCCACATGTTCCTTGGACTGCTAAACACTGATTGTATCTGGCATATTAGGATGGAGGGAGGGGAACACAGCAGGTCAAAAAAGAGGGATTGCAATTTCACTAAATCCAGGCATAAGACAGGAGGTTCATTTCCAACATGATGCTATCAGACCAGCTATGTGAGGAAGTGCCAATTGCAGAGGTTGGGTCTGTGAGCAGACAACATTTTGCGTATGAATGAGGTGGCTCTTGATAAGGGTCTGCCTATTAATTACAAATGAGTGGTTTAATTTAAGAAGCCTGTGATAAACTCCACGAAGGGTAACAATAGGGTTCAGAAAAATTCCAATTAGCAGATTGTGTCCAGTGGTGAAGTTAATGGAAATGAATGTATCATTTGAGCCCTTGGTGAAAAATAATCTTGTAAAAGCTTTAGCCATTTCTGACAGTGGAGAGAAAGGAGTATCATCTATCCCCTAGGCTATCCTCTGGCAATAGAATTTAGCTGGAGATACAAAGAAGCTGACTGTAGCTCAATCTATTCTCTGCATTACAAGTGTTTTATGTGATGAGCTCTGAGCTGAATGACTCTGTCCTGTGCTCATTCATCTAGAAGGGTCCTAGAATAGGATCCTAGCTTTTCAACAAGGAGTTCTGGGAAAGATGCAGTAGCAAACTCGTTACGGCCTAATGAAAAGCCCCAGGGAAAGGCAGATAATGTAAGTTCTTTAGTGGTCATGTACTTAGCCCACATCATTGCAAATTTTAAAATGCATTCGAGTTGGTTGATGTACCAGTTTTCTTTAGAAGTACAGTTATAGATAATATAAGCCAAATCTAAACTCTTGGCCTGTCGATTTCCTTCCTTCTTCCTCACCTCCCCCTACCTTTATTTTTCCTTTTAAAAAAACATGATTTGAAACAGAAAGCCCAAGATCTTTCAGTATGATTTTGGAGTTTAACAAGAAGGTAAAACTTGATAAGAAGTAATCAAATTGAATTTTTCACCTGACCTCAATCTGAACACAAAATGGCTGTTACAGGATAACTTCAAAAAAAAAATAGATCAAATCGTAATTTTCATACAAATTTGAAGTAAACATGTCAAAGACTTTATTCAATTCATTCATTAATGAGGGAACCAGTAGGTAGGCCAGGAGTCTGCAAACTATAGCCTTCAGGCCAAATCCAGCCTGTCAATTGTTTTTATAAATAAAATTTAATGGAGCACACCCATACTTATTCACTTACACTTATGGCTGCTTTAATTTTACAATGAAAATGAACGTTTCATTTCATTGTAATGAAATTACACTGTAATGTAATTTGTTGTATGGTCCACAGAGTATCAGTTATTGTTTGGCTTTTTACAGAAGTTTACTCTTCCATGATACAGGACTTACAAATGGATAGAAAGTAGTCAATATCCACAAGGCAGTAATCAATTACATTCCATCAGGTAATAAATAGTTGCATTACAATTTATAGAATTGTCAAGTAAGTCAAAGCGAATCAAAGGCATGGATAATCCAGAAAATACACTAGACAGGACCTCCAGTTTATGTTTTTTCATGATCCAAAGTCTTTCACAATTTTTCTTAATAGCTACTAGGAGAAACCTTATATACAGAGCCACCACTAGTAGCAGAGTCCACTCTACCTGAAACTGGAGTAGGAATCAAGCTGTATAGTGAATTGTAAGGCCTGAGAAAGACCTTCACCAAACTTAAGTCCCTACCAGCCTAGTCCTCCTTGAAATTCTCTTTTTTTTTTTTTTTTTTTTTTTTACTAATGCCAAGGTGTTCTTTCTAGGTGCCACCAGTTAAAATGTAAATACCCCCTGCTTGGGACAGCTCCAAGTATGGTTATCAATATTAGTAACTTGGTATGGATTTTTTTTTCAGAGAATAGCAGACCAGTCACCTAAAGAATCCTAAAAGTCCAGGGACCCGTATGAGAAACTGATACAATTTAGTGAACCTAATCTAAACTATAAGAACAGTCCATAAAACGCAGCACTGGTTAAGCCCACACAGGAAGCTTGTGAGACGACACTGGGTTAACTCGTATTAAGTTGGGTAGAACATTAAAAAGTACACAAAATAGAATTGAAGCGGGGTGCTCTTAAGGTTTCCATATGTCACAGTTTTGACCAGGACATGGTGAAGAATAAACCATTACTGTGCTGGGGAATTTGCTTTTCTTTGAGATACATTTGTGGGGTTTTTTTGTTTGTTTTATTGAGACAGAGTCTCACTCTGTCACCCAGGCTGGAGTGCAGTGGTGCAATCTCAGCTCTCGGAAACCTCTACCTCCTGGGTTCAAGTGATTCTCCTGCCTCAGCCTCCCGAGTACCTGGGATTACAGGTGCACACCACCATATCCAGCTAACTTTTGTATTTTTAGTAGAGATGGGGTTTTGTCATGTTGACCAGGCTAGTCTCCAACTCCTGACCTCAAGTGATCCGCCCCATGTAGGCCTCCCAAAGTCCTGGGATTACAGGCCTGAGCCACCTCATCTGGCTACTTTTTGTAATACTTTTGTTGTTATAATGAAAGAGGCCAAGTTTGTTGAGAACCTAGTATGTTCTAAACCAAACTTGTCCAACCTGCAGCCCACAGGCCACATGTGGCCCAAGACAGCTTTGAATGTGGCCCAACACAAATTCATAAACTTTCTTCAAATATTATGAGATTTTTTGAGTTATTTTTTTTTTAGCTTGTCAGTTATCATTAGTGTTAGTGTATTTTGTGCATGGCCCAAGACAATTCTTCTTTCAATGTGAGCCAGGGAAGCCAAAAGATTGCACACCTGTTCTAAACCCTATGTAGACAATACACATACATTATCATTTAATCCTTATAATTTTGCCCAGCTGCTGTCATTTTCCCATTTTTTTTTTTAGGCAAGGGAATTGAGATACAGAAAGGCTAGTAAATGACAAAGCCAAGAAAGAAATGCTTAAATTGCACTGTGGAAGCCCTCCTCAAGACAGTGTGGACACAGTCACTCCGCTTTCCATCTCCTGATCATCTGCTGATTTAGTCACTATCCAAAGTACTCTGATGATCTTGGCCCCTAGATCACAGTTGTCCTCTCCAGCCCAATACATGTCATCATCCTAGACAACTTCAGCACCCACCCATGTGGACAATGTAGCCAGCATCCTGGCCCATTAGTTCCTTGACCTCCCCACTCCACTGACCTCCACATCCACTCTACTTCAGCCCACTGTGCCCATGACCAAACCACAGATGGTCATCATTCAGCACTGCTCCACTGTGGACATCATTTCCACTTGTACCCTACTCTCTGTCCATAGTCTCCCATCCTCCCAGTTTGCCTACTCTATCTGCCTTTTCACTTCAAAGAGGCCTCAAGTCCCTCAATGCCTCCATTTCCTCCCAGACTTTTAGCCCTTACCTGTCTGATCTGGTCTTCAAGTGCAATCACCTGAATTATCTCATCCTCAAGTTCCTGTCACCTCTGGCAAAACCTCAATCCTGAATCTATCCAAAAATCTGAATTCTGCATTGCCACATCTGGACTGTCAAAACTACTGAGAAAAAAAAGCCACATTCTTCCACGCATCACTGCTATTACAAATTTACAGGTGCTAATTTACCCAAGACTTCAGCACTGCTAGGCCATCCTTTTACTTTCCTTTGGTCAACTTCCTGTCTCTTTCCCCTTAGGAAATCCTCCATACATTCAACTCTCCCCACACACCCTGCCAACTTCTCCTCCCTCACTCAAAGCATCTGATTTCTCAATGAGAAAACCACATTTTTTAGATGAGAAGTACTTCATCTTCCAGCCCTCTTCAATAACAAACTTAGCAACAGCTCCACTCAACTCACCTTTTTTTCCTCCAGCCTCCGAGGATAAGGCATCCTTATTCCAGACCAAGATCAACCTCCACCTCAACCCTCCTCATCTCCTCAGGCACCTTGATCTTCCCACAAGCCCCCTCTCCCTTGTCTATAACCTCTTCCCTCTTCCCTGGGTCCTCCCCCTGATCTAATCAAGGTACTCAAGATGCAGCCTCGTCTCCTCTTCACAGCCAAAGTTCATTAAGGAGGCCTGGGATATTAGGCCAGAAACTCAAACAAGGGTAAGACTAGTTTTAAAAGCTAGGCACAGCTGGGGAAGAAGCAGCAATTCAGAAACTAACAGAACAAGGAGAGTGCCCCAATGCCAAAGGCTCAACAGTAGAAATTTGGAACGATGGAACCTGCGGCAGGCCTCCTGAGTACGTCTTACATCAAGCCTTGGTTGCCCTGGAAACTGGAGCTGGTCAGAGTCCTTGGAGTAGATGGGTGGAGCCACCTGAGAGGAAACAAGGGCAGTCAGAGGCTGATCCTGTCCACTCTTGGTTTCAACGACTATTACTGGATGAAGACTTTCACATCTATATTTTGAGCCCTGACTTCTCCTTCAAGATTTATACTAGTTATGCAATTTCTTGCTGCTTTTCCAGTAGGGACTTCAAAGTCAACAAGCACAAAACTGAACTTTTAAAAACCTTAAACCTGCTCTTACATGAACTATCTCAATTGCTGACACTACTGTGCAACCACGCATTGGAATCTAGAGACCCAATGTCCTTGATTTCTTCTCCCTCCCTTCCCTGACACAACCAATGAATGCCTTAAATTTGTTATTTTTTGTCTGTCTCTAGAATCACTATCTAGCTTAAGATCCTTGCCATCTCTTCACCTGAACTAATGTATCTTTTAACTACTCTTATTCTGAAACACATGGTGGTGTACTTGGAGCCAGCTCGCACCAGCTGGCAAGAGCAGGTTGACTGGTTCTTTTCCCAACTCTGTGTTCCATGATGTCATATTGGTAGATTGAAACTGTCCACAATGGGAATATTTACACCAGAAAAGCCGGCAAACACTACAAAACAGGATCTTTTTTCCTCCCCTGTGGAGAGCTGGTTGTTAAACATTTATGAGCATGATTACCACTGTCCATTACCACTGTGGCCAAACTAATCAACTAGGCCACTCTCCTGATTAAAACCCTTCAGTGGTTCCCCGTGATCAACAGATAACATATAAATTCCTTGGCATGACATATGAGGCCCTTTATCATTTGGCCCCTGCCTAAATGTTCAATTTCCTCTCCCATATCTTTTTAGTCTCACAACTTATGTGCTAGCACGAAGGTCACAAACTGGTTCGCTCAAGCCAAATTGGTCTCAGAAATGTATTTTGTTCGGCCTGCACTGTCTTTAAAATTTTTGAGCAAACATTTATAACTTTAAGAGCTTCCACCTCCACATCCATGTTTCTGGCTTCTTTTCAAAAGTTGACAACACTGCTCCTCACTCGTGATTATGACAATTTACAGGAACTGAGTAATAGCTGCCCCGTTTGAGAGGGTGTCTGCAGTTTACCCGTTTCTACCATTCACTCACCCAAATCATGCATATACACCTACACCTCGTCCTCATTTCTGTTACCTGTTTGGCCTGTATTTTAGACCACATCATAAAATCTAGATTATTATCAGAATCTTCTGACCCTCATTATAGAACTTTCTCTTCCTTCACATTGGCTGTCCTGATGATAGCCCACGGTCTCTGCACAGCCTGGGAAGGTAAAAAAAAAAAAAAAAAAAAAAAAAAAAAAAAAAAAAACAAGACGATGAGGGAGGACAAAGCAAAGGGGGTAAAAGGAATAAAAAGAAACCTGTAGTCTATGGATCAGTCCCCACTTTGAAGCAATAGCATTGTGAAAAAGGCAGAAATGTTCCAAGTTTGTGAGACCTCACAGTTGTTCCCTGCAGAGCTAGTCGTCTAACCCTTCTTGGAGTCTTGGAATGCCTGCTTTCTCAGCTGGACATGGGAAAGAGAGGTCCAAGGAAGTTAGCTCATATTGACCCAAATTGTGGGAGTCAGATTTGTAAACAATAGAGTCAATTTCTCTTTTCTCTTCTTTTCTTTACTTTTTTTTAGTGGAGATAGGGTCTCACTCTGTTGCCCAGGCTGGATGGAGTGCAGTGGGATGATCACGGCTCACTGCAGCCTAGACCTCCCTTGCTCAAGCACTCCTCCTGCCTCAATCTCCCTACTAGCTGGGACTACAGGTGCTTGCCACCAAGCCTATCTAACATGTTTTTGTTTTATTTTTTAAAGACAGGGTCTCACTATGTTGCCCAGGCTGGTGTTGAAATCCTGCACTCAAGCGATCCTCCCACATTGGTCTCCCAAAGTGCTGGGATTAGAGGTGTGAGCCACCATGCCTGGCCAGGAGAGCCAATTTCTTAATGTGAAAATAGGAAATTTAATATATTTTTGCCGAGTGTCTGCTGTGTGTCTAGCACTGTGCTAGATGCCATAGGGGAAACAAGAGCAGACCAGGACAACTCTGTCTTCAAAGAGTGCATAACCTTATCAAGAAGGCAAAAAGGACATGTGTGAAGTAATTTGAGAATAATGTTAGCATCAGAAAAGTCATTTTCTTGCATATAACCTTGTGCCCACAATATTTGAGTGGGCAGCAAGAGATAAGCTCAAAGTTAGGAGGAGGAGCTGTTGAAGAAACCAGAGCTGGCAGTGGCCCTTGAGTGGCAGAAAAATAGTGTGAGAGACCATCCCACACAGGGGATCCATGAGGATATGCACACAGAAAGCAACATATGAGTGGCAACACCGGCAGGAGGAGAAGAAGCAGTCTGGGTGGGAGGGCAAGATTGGTCACTGTAGACCGGTTTTCTTTTTAAAAGGTTTCCTCTCTGGTGTTAGGTACTCAGGAAGCCAAATGGAGAATCATAAAGTTCCTTGTCAGACAATATAATTGAATAGTTTCAGAAAACATTTCATATTCTAGGCATAGACAACAACACCCTTTTGGCTCTATCGTACAAGTGGAGCTAAACAGTATTTACAGGTAAGCTGAGCTCATCTCAGGACAGGACTGGCAGCACCGACATGGAAGAAAAGAAAGGACAAGAGTAAGAAAAGTACAAAGAATAAAGAAGAGGGGAAGAGAGAGAGGGCACGAGGAAGGAGGAATAGCATGGTAGGAAGCCAACCCATACCCACAATCTCACCCAGGGCATCCCGTGCTACAGTTAGCCTCTCTTCCCTCAAAACCTTTAGATCCTGACAGAGATTGAGGAAGACTTCTGCCCAGAGAAAGCATAGATTTCCCAGACCTGAGCTCTCTTTTTCCTGGGCAGACTGTGACAAATTTCTCACTTCCCCGTCTCTCCCAACTCTAGGCTTTACACCGATAGTGTTTATGTTCATTTCCAGGCCCACTCAGACCTTAGCCTGTAGGCTTATGTTAATTTCTGAGATTATTCTTTCCTATGTCCAATTTACTTTATGAGCCAGTTGCTCACTTCCGGCTGTCTTGTCTGTAGCTGCTCCCTCTAAATGTTTGACAGTGTTTACTCCCTGATCCATCCTAGCAATTGATGACCATTATGCAGCCACCTTTCAACTCTTAAGAGGCTGATGTAAGCACTCAGTGAAGGAAACAGGTTTCTTGCAAACTCCTCCTCCACCACCTTGCTCCTACTCTCTGTTTTCTGGCCACTTCACTGAGAATCCTCTGTGAAAGGTGGGAGGGAGGCAATGATGTTGAAAAACAGTAATTCATCTCTTTGTCAGTTCACCAGTAATTTCTTTCAAGAAGTTTTGAGAGTAAAAAGAAACTATTGATTAAAATACAATTTCTCCTTACATTTATGGAGATAAAAAAAATTAAAAACAAAAATAAAAATCCCACAATTTGGCTATTCGACGAGACTCTCAATTATCCATGGTCTGTCCTACCCATTCCAAAAGTTAAAATGAACATTTGGAACTTTTTTTCCTAAAGTGTAATAAAATCAGTATTTCCTAATTTTCTGGAATCCTATCCATATTTTTAATAGTCAGCTTCACTTCTCCATAAAGCCTCTGCTGACTATTCCAGTCCTCCCATTCTCTAGCTCTAGATCCTAGTCCACTTAAACTCTTCTGTGAGTCTAGCAAGCTGCCTCGGTTTCCCTACCGGACTGTGAAAAGACTGTGTCCCAAAAGACACATTTTAAAGTTGAAAGATTTTTAATTCATTGATCAGGTTCTTCCCACTCACCCAGAAGTGCTCCTGAATACCCAAAGAAGCCCCCACCTTTCACCTATAGCTGCTATTTACACCAAACATTACATCATGGACATAGCAGTTTTATCAATGGTCGTTTTGCTATCAGTAACCCCTCTCCAAGCCAAGAAGTCTTCATTTACAGACTACTTCTTCCTGACACTAATGAATTATCTTTACCTTCCTGGGACCTACAGGAAGTTGGACGAACCCTGTCTGGCCTTGGTCTTTGGTCCCCTGAAGTCCCATTTATATATAAAAAGTTAATGTAACAATTTGAGGGAATCTTCTCTTCAGCCGCTAGAGTTGATTTAATGACATGGTCTTGAAGATTACTGGTTGTTGTTAACCTTTCAAATAAATATTCTTGCAGCCTCTACTGCTCATTTGGAACTGAACTACTATGTACTGTTACCAATTTTATGTAAGTTTGCTCTACCCAAGTAATTATCAGAAGGTCAGGAAAAAATGCCCTTTATTTCTCCGTATTCTCCAGTATGTTTCAGACAGAAATGAGTATGTTGTCATTGCATAATTGACAACTTGATTCTAGAGCTCCGCTCTAGAGTCTTTCCTGGGTTTGAATCTTGGCTCTGTTGACTAAAAACTGTGTGACCTTAGGTGTGTTCCGTAAGTTCTCAGTGTCTCAGCTTTTTCATATGGGAAGAACATTTACCTCACAAGGTTGTTGTGGAGATTAAATGAGTAAAGACATGGTAATGTGCTTAGAATAATACCTGGCACACAATAAGCATTCCACAAACATTAGCTATAAGGAAGGAGGTTTAGGAGGTCAAAAGAATTGAGATGAGAATGGAGACTCTAATTCCTGATTCGCCAGCATTTTATAGGCCCTATGCTTCTCTCTGCAAACTTTAATCCTGCTCTTCCATGCTTCTCATTTCTTGTACCTAGGTCCCCACTCTGATGATGGACACCCAGTTCTCTGAGTTTACACCAGACATCACTCCCATCATGCTGGCTGCCCACACCAACAACTATGAAATCATCAAACTGCTTGTCCAAAAACGGGTCACTATCCCACGGCCCCACCAGATCCGCTGCAACTGTGTGGAGTGTGTGTCTAGCTCAGAAGTAGACAGCCTGCGCCACTCTCGTTCCCGACTGAACATCTATAAGGCTCTGGCAAGCCCCTCACTCATTGCCTTATCAAGTGAGGATCCCATCCTAACTGCCTTCCGCCTAGGCTGGGAGCTCAAGGAACTCAGCAAGGTGGAGAATGAGTTCAAGGCCGAATATGAGGAGCTCTCTCAGCAGTGCAAGCTCTTTGCCAAAGACCTGCTGGACCAAGCTCGGAGCTCCCGGGAACTGGAGATCATCCTCAACCATCGAGATGACCACAGTGAAGAGCTTGACCCTCAGAAGTACCATGACCTGGCCAAGCTAAAGGTGGCAATCAAATACCACCAGAAAGAGGTAAGCTGAGCTCATCTCTGCTTTCAGGGAAGATTAAGGCCTCCCAAGTCTGGAGCAGCAGAGCAAGAATCAACATTTTTCCTCTAAATTGTTTGTTTAGCCCTCTAACAAACAATTGGTTGGGCAGGCCTCATAGTTATGCCCATTTATCCAAGTCACAGACAACCTTTTTGTATTTTCTTTATGGCCAGATAAATAACCATCTGATTCTTTGATGGAAAAGCACTCATGCATTTAGCAAATGCTTACTGAGCACTGTTCTGAGTGTTTGTGATACAGAAGACAGACTCTGACCCTACTTTCATGGAGCTTACAAGCTGGTAGTGGATATAGAGTAAATGATCACTTTAATGAATATATGATTACATACTAAGATAAGTACTCTGAAAGAAGAGTGTTCTGTGAGAGCACATAAAAAGAGATCCTATCCTATATACTGGGGACACAGTGGGCAGCGATTACAGAAGGGTCACTGTCTGGATGCTGGTAATTTTTGGCACAACTAAATCCCTGGCAGCCCCTCAGCAAGAAGGCTAAGAAACGCATTTGAAAGATGGAGTCATACTCAGGGTTTGTAATTCAATAAAAAGCTGGAGCACCATCTGCTATTGTATGAGCTCCAAAATGTTAGGTTCCACCTCTTTAAGGGAGGTCAGTTCAAGCAGGTCACAGGTGAGGTTTTGCTTTCCAGTTAAGCAAGATTTACAGTCAAGCAGGTGTAGTTCTATGCCATCTTATCAAACAGTTTGGAAGAGCCTCCTAACAAGGCTAATTTAGCCCTTTAGGAAAGTAGTACGATACCATGGAAAAAGCAGGGACCATAAAAAGTAAGCTCTACAGTCAAGCAGGTGGAGTTCTGTGTCATCTTATCAAACACTTTGGGCGAGTCTCCTAACAAGGCTGATTTAGCCTTAACTTTAAAGCAGCAGCATGATACCACAGAAAAAGCAGGGACTATGGAGCTAGAGCAACTGAGGATAGAATTTTAACCCAATAGCTATATGACCTGAAGAAACTCACTCCTATTTTCAGGGTATTAGTTTTCTCATTTATAAAATAGAAATGACAACAATTTCTCCACTTCATAGGGTTATTGTGGGAAATAAGAAAAGCTAGCATTTAGTGCATGGCACCAGAAGTGCTTTAATGTCCATTTCCATCTCTTTTCCATGGTACCTGGAGTCCAAGCAGCTGAGAGGTGCTTGCCAGCTGAAGGGCAACTGGCAGCGCCATTCCTTCATGAATCCATGCTCTGAGGCAAACCTCATTGGGTGTTTATCTGTTCCCTTTTTCTCAGACAAAAATAAAAGCACTATGCCTTAGAAATGAGGCAAAAAACAAATATCAGGAAATTTGGAATGGGTTAAAAAATGAAATAGAGCAACATGGAAATTGAAAGGGCTATATTGGGGAAAGTGGTAAATGGTTAGGCCCACCCATGAGTCCCCTTATTTTATTTTTGCCATTTACCTGTTTAAGTTATTTCAATAAGCCTGGTATTGTGCTTACCTCCATGGAAAAATGTAAAGATCAAATAAAATAAAAGAGGTAATGTAATTAATAATGCATAGCAAAATACTGAGCGTACAGTAGCGGTCAATAACTATTAGCTGGGTCAGGTGCGGTGGCTCACGCCTGTAAGCCCAGCACTTTGGGAGGCCATTCCAACATTATTGCTGTGAACATTGAAGTGGAATTTTTATTGTGGTAAGATATACCTAATATAAAATTTCCTATTTTAACCACTTGTAAGCTTACAGTTCACTGGCATGAAGTACATTCACATCATGCAACCATCATCACTAGGGTTCATTTTTGAAGATGCACAAGTTTTGGAGTGTCTATTTTACTTTCAATAGTGTACCTAACTAAGTATAGTTTCGCATTTTGCAAGGCCACATTTTTTAAAAATTCTATTTATTGGAGAGAGATCCAAGATGGCCGATCACTAGCAGCTCAGGATTGCAGCTTCCAGTAAAAGCACAGAGAGCCAGTGGACACCACACTTACCGCTAAATTTTTGCTGCCCATGGACCAGGACATTCCCAGCAGAGGAGCCCCATGGGTCGCCAACGCGACACTTTCGGCTGGCGCGGCTTTTTTGCCGGCTCGTCGGCTCGGCGGCTCTTGGTGCAGAGTAAACGGGACTGAGTCTCCTTTTGGATGATGTTTGGAGCTCTATGAAGGCAGGGCAGTCCATTCAGCTGATTGAAAAAGGGACTGAGAAGCCAGATTGGAGACCCCTGGGCAGAAAAGCACCATGAATTTCAACGCTGCTGTTTAGCTAGCATTACGGGTCGCCACAGTGAAAATTACATAGATTCTGGAGCTGGGAATTAACAAGCTGGATGTCTACTCAGAGACCTAATTTGAAAGTTGGTAATTACAAAGACGACAGATGGATAAAACCATAAAGATGCCAAGAAGCCACCGTAAAAAAACTGAGAACACTCAAAATCAGAAAGTCTCTCCTTCTACAGAGGACGCTAGTTCCTCATCAGTAA
>CAUYQU010028205.1:0-41908 GCA_963574635.1 Cheracebus regulus
TCTTTTGCTGTTTCTTTCTTTCTCCTTTTCTCTCTTTTTCTAAAATCTCTTCCTCTTTCTTTCTCTTTCATTTTTTTCTTTCTTTTGCGGTTTCTTTCTCCTTTTCTCTCTTTTTCTAAAATCTCTTCCTCTTTCTCTTTCATTCTTTTTTTCTTTCTTTTGATGTTTCTTTCTTTCTCCTTTTCTCTCTTTTTCTAAAATCTCTTCCTCTTTCTCTCTTTCATAAAAAAAAAAGAATCTGAATTATCATATGCTTTTTCACCTCTGATCTGCTAAAATGGTAAGTTACATTAAGAGATTTTTCCTAATCTGGAACCAAACTTGCTCTCCTGGATTAAACCCAATTTAATTATAATGTAGTTATCTTATACAATGCTGAATTTGATCTGCTAATATTTGCTTAACATGATATCAGTATGTGAAAGAGATATCTGCACCCCTATGTTCACTGCAGCACTATTCACAATAGTCAAGGTATGAAATCAACCTAAGTGTCTAACAATAGATGAATGGATAAAGAAAATGTGATATATATACACAATAGAATGCTATTCATCCATTAAAAAGAATGAAATCCAACTAATCAGGGAGGTGAAAAATCTCTACAATGAGAATTACAAAACACTGCTCAAGGAAAACAGAGATGACACAAAGCTCATGGATAGGAAGAATCAATAACATTAAAATGGCTATACTGCAATTTACAGATTCAATGCTATTCCTATCAATCTACCAATGACATTCTTTGCTGAACTAGAAAAAACTATTTTAAAATTCATATGCAATCAAAAAAGAGCCAAAATAGCCAAGGCAATCCTAAGCAAGAAAACAAAGCTGGAGGAACCATACCACCCAACTTGAAACTATACTACAGGGTGACAGTAACCAAAACAGCATGGTATTGGTACAAAAACAGGCACATAGACCAATGGAACAGAATAAAGAGCCCAGAAATAAGGCCACACACCTATAACCATCTGATCTTCAATAAAGCTGACAAAAACAAGCAATAGGGAAAAGATTTTCTCTTCTATAAATGGTGCTGGGATAATGGGCCAGACATAAGCAGAAGATTAAAGCTGGGCCCCATTCTTACACCATATACAAAAATCAATTTAAGACGGATTAAAGATTTAAATGCAGAAGCCAAAACTATAAAAATCCTTGAAGACAACCTAGGTATTACCATCCTGGACATAGGAATGGGCAAAGATTTCATGACAAAGACAGCAAATGCAATCGCAATAAAAGCAAAAATTGACAAGTGGAATCTAATTAAACTCAAGAGATTCTACACAGCAAAAGAAACTATCAACAGAGTAAACAACCTATAAGAGAAATTATTTGCAAAATATACATCTGACAAAGGTCTAATACCAACCTCCATAAAGAAGTAAAATTTACAAGAGAAAAACAAATAACCCCCATTAAAAGTGGGCAAAGGACATGAACAGACATTTTGCAAAAGAAGACATACATGCAGCCAACACACATATGAAAAACAGATCAGTATCACTGATTATTAGAGAAATGCAAAACAAAACCACAATGAGATACCAGCTCACACCAGTCAGAATGGTGGTCTGTTTAGGTTTTGAATTTCTTCCTAATTCAATCTTGGTAGGTTGTATATATAAGAATTTATCAATTTCTTCTAGATTTTCCAATTTATTGGCATATAATTACTCATAGTAGCCACTGATGATCCTTTGAATTTCTGCAGTATCAATTGTAATACCTCCATTTTCATTGCTGATTTCATTTATTTTTAATCTCCTTTCTTTTTTTCTTAGGTAGTCTGGCAAAAGGTTTGTCAATTCTGTCTATCTTTTTAAAAAGCAACTTGTTGGCCAGGCATGGTGGCTCATGCCTGTAATCCCAGCACTTTGGGAGGCCAAGGCAGGCAGATCATGAGGTCAGGAGATCGAGACCATCCTGGGCATGGTGAAACCCCATCTCTAGTAAAATATAAAAAATTAGCCAGGTGTGTTGGCACGTGCTTCTAGTCCCAACTACTCAGGAGGCTGAGACAGGGGAATCGCTTGAATCCAGGAGACGGAGGTTGTAGTGAGCCGAGATCGTGCTACTGCACTCCAGCCTGGTGAAAGAGCAAGACTCTGTCTCAAATAAAAAAAAAAAAAGAAACTTGTTGTTTCATTGATTTTCTGTATTGTTACCTTCATTTTAATTTCATTTATTTCTGCTCTAATCTTTATTATTTCTTTCCTTCTACTAATTTTGGGTTTAGTTTGCTCTTGCTTTTCCAGTTCTTTAAGATGCATCATTAGATTATTTAAAATTTTACCTCTTTTTGATATAGAAATTCATAACTATATACTTCCCTCTGACGACAGCTTTTGTTGTGTCCCACAGTTTTGGTATGTTATATTTCCGTTATCATTTTTTCAAGAAATTTTTCAATTTCCTTCTTAATTTCTTCATTGGCCCACCAGTCATTCAGGAGCATACTGTTTAATTTCCATGTATTTGTACAGTTTCCAAAATTCTTGTTATTGATTTCTAGTTTTATTCCATAGGGGTCAGAGAAGATGCTTGATATTATTTCCATTTTTTGAATGTTTTAAGACTTGTTTTGTGACTTAACATGTGGTATATCCTTAAGAATGATGAATGTGCCAAGGAAAAGAATGTGTATTCTGCATTCATTGGATGAAATGCTCTGTAAATATCTATTAGATCCATTATGTCTATAGTGCAGATAAAGTTGGATGTTTGTTTGTTGATTTTCTGTCTGGAAGATTTGTCCAATGCTGCAAGTGGGGTAGTGAAGACTCCAGGTATTGTATTGAGCCTTATCTCTTTCTTTAGCTCTAATAATATTTGCTTTATATATCTGGGTGCTCCAGTGTTGGGTGTATATATATTTAAAATAGTTACATCCTCTTGCTGCATTGACCCTTTTATCATTATATAGTGACCTTTTTTTTTTCTCTTCTTCTAGGTTTTTGTCTTAAAATCTATTATGTCTAATGTAACTATAGCAACCCTTGCTCTTTTTTGGTTTCCATTGGCATGGTATATCTTTTACATCCCTTTATCTTCAGTCTATGTGTGTCTTTATAGGGGAAATGTATTTCTTGTAGGCTACAAATCAATGGATCTTGTTTTTTTATCTATTCAGCCACTCCATCTTTTGATTGGAGAGTTCAGTCCATTTACAGTCAATGTTATTACTGTAAGTAAGGACTTACTCCTGCCATTTTGTTACTTGTTTTCTGGTGTTTTCTTCCTTCCTTCTTCCCTTCCTTAAGTGAAGTTTTCTCTAGTGACATAATTTAGTTTCTTGCTTTTTATTTGCTGTGTATTCATTGAATATTTTTTGGTTTGAGGTTACCATGAGGCTTGCAATTCTATCTTTTAACTCAGGGGTCCTCAACCCGCAGGTCACGAACCAGTACCAGCGCATGATCTGTTACAAACTGGGCCACACAGCGGGAGGTGAGCAGCAGGCAAAGGAGCTTTACTGCCTGAGCTCCACCTGCTGTCAGATCAGTGGCAGCATTAGATTCTAAGTCTTTCTACTTAGGATCAGAGTAGATATACACATCATAGTTACAATGTTATAATATTCTTTTTTTTTTCAATATGCACTTACTATTATGAGTGAGTTTTATACCTTCAGGTGATTGCTTACTGCACATTAATGTCCTTTTGTCTTTCTTTTTCTTTCTTGCTTTTTCTTTTTTTTTTTCAGTCTCACTCTGTCACCCACGCTGGAGTGCCATGGCGTGATCTCAGCTCACTGCAACCTCTGCCTCCTGGGTTCAAATGAGTCTCCTGACTCAGCCTCCCAAGTAGCTGGGACTACAGGCACATGCCACCACACCCGGCTAATTTTTGTATATTTAGTAGAGACAGGATTTCACCATGTTGGCTAGGCTGGTCTTTAACTCCTGACCTCATGATCCACCTGCCTCAAGCTCCCAAAGTGCTGGGATTACAGGCATGAGCCAAAACGCTCAGGCTATGTCCTTTTCTTTCTGATGATGTATTCCCTTTAACATTGCCTGTAGTTCAAGTCTGATGTGAAAAATCCCTCAGCTTTTGTTTGTCTGGGAGAGTCTTTATTTCTTCTTGTTGCTTGAAAGGTATGTTCACCAGATATACTATTTTAGGATAAAAGTGTTTTCCTTCAGCACTTTAAATATGTCATGCCATTCTCTCTTGGTCTGTAAGGTTTCCACTGAAAAGTCTCCTGCCAGAGGTATTGCATGTTATTTATTTCTTTTCTCTGGCTGCTTTTAGGATTGTTTCTTTATCCTTAATCTTTGGGAGTTTCATTATTAAATGCCTTGAGGCAGTTTTCTTTTCTTTTCTCTTTTCTTCTTTTCTCTTCTTCTCTTCTCTTCTCTTTTCTCTTCTCTTTTCTTCTAAGACAGAGTCTCACTCTGTCACCCAGGCTGGAGTGCAGTGGCATAATCTCAGCTCAGTGCAACCTCCGACACCTTGGTTCAAGAGATTTTTCTGTCTCAGCCTTCCGAATAGTTGAGATTACAAGCATATACCACCATGCCCAACTGATTTTTGTATTTTTAGTAGAGATGGAGTTTCACCATGTTGGCCAGGATCATCTCAATCTCCTGACCTTGTGATCCACCCACTTCAGCCTCCATGCTGAGATTACAAGCTACCACACCCAGCCATCTGGAGGTAGTTTTCTTTGGGTTAAATCTGTTTCATGTTTTATAACCTTACTGTACTTCTGGATATTGATATCTTTTTCCACGTTTGGGAAGTGATCTGTTACTGTCCTTTGAATGAACTTTCTACCTCTAGCTCTTTCTCTTCCTCCTCTTTAAGGCCAATAACCCTTAGATTTCCCCTTTTGGGGCTATTTCCTAGATCCTGTTGTTGTGCTTCATTGTTTTTATTCTTTTTTCTTTTGTCTCTTCTGACTGTATATTTTCAAATAGCCTGTCTTCAAGCTCACTTTCTTCTGTTTGATCAATTCTGCTATTAAAAGACGCTGATGCATTCTTCAGCATGCCAACTGAATTTTTCAGCTCAAGAATTTCAGCTTGAATCTTTTTAATTATTTCAATCTCTCTGTTAAATTTATCTGACAGAATTCTGAATTTCTTCTATGTGTTATCTTGACTTTCTTTGCGTTTCCTCAACACAGCTATTTTGAATTCTTTGTCTGAAAGGTTGCATACCAGGACTGGTCCCTGGTTTATTATTTTTAGTTCATTTGGTGAGGTCACGTTTTCCTAGACCATGTTGATGCTAGTTTTTTGGTGTCTGGGCATTGAAGAGTTACGTGTTTATTGCAGTCTTCACTGTCTGGGCTTGTTTATACTCTTCCTTCTTGAGTAGGCTTTCCAGATATTCAAAAGGACTTGGGAATTGTGACCTAAGCTATATCTGCATTAGGGAGCACCCCAAACTCAGTAATGCTGTGGTTCTTGCAGATTTTAGAGGTACTGCCTTGATGGCCTTGGACAAGGTCTCCAAGAATTCTCTGGATTAGGCAGAGACTCTTGTTCTCTTCCCTTACTTCTTTCTCCCAAACAGAGTCTCTCTCTCTCTGTTCTGAGCCACCTAAACCTGGGGGTGGAGTGACAAAAGCACCCCTGTGGCTACAACAACTATGACTCCACTGGGTCAGACCTGGAGCCAGCACAGCACTGGGTCTTGCCCAAGGCCTGCTGTAACTACTCCCCGGCTACTGCCTGTTCACTCAAGGCCTTCAGACTCTACAATCAGTAGGTCACAAAGCAAGCCATGCCAGTGTCCTTCCCTTTGGGCTGGTGAGTTCCCTTAGGCCCTACATGGGTCCAGAGGTGCTGTCTGGGAGTCAGGGACTAGAGTCAAAAACCTCACAAGTCTACCTGATGTTCTACTGTACTAAGGCTAAGCTCGCACGCAAACCACAAGATGCAGTCCTTCCCACTCTCCCCTCCTCCTTCCAAAGGCAGGGAGCCTCACCTCATAGCCTCTGCCACCACAGGCCACAGGGATTACTGCCAGACTGCAACCAATGTTCCCTTAAGACCCAAGGGCTCTTCAGTCACTTTGAGGTGAATCCTGCCTGGCCTAGAATTCATCCTCAGGGCAGTGGGCTTCCTTCTAGCCCAAGGCAGGTCCAGAAATGCCATCCAAGAGTCAACTCCTAGAAGTGGGGACCATAAGAGCCTGCTTGGTGCTCTACCCGCCCTGTGGCCAAGCTGGTACCTAAGGTGCAAGATGAAGTCCCCTTACTTTTCCCTTTGTTTTTTTTTTCCAAGCAGATGGAGTTTTGTCTTTTCTTCAACATAGTTGAGAATGTGCTGAGTCTCACCTAAAGCCAGCAAGTCTCAGAGGCTCGCCCAAGGCCCTCAATGTACTACTTGGTTATCGACTGGTTATTCTGGGCCCAAGGGCTCTTCAATTAGCAGGCGCTAATTGAATGCTGCCAGCAGTGGGTCCTTCCCTTCAAGGCAGCAGGTTCCCTTCTGGCCTAGGGTATGTCTAGAAATGTCATCCAAGAGCTAGGGCCTGGATCGGGGGTCTCATGCTCTGATAAATACCCTATCTGGCTGTGGCTGAGCTGGTATCCAAGATGCAAAACAAAGTCCTCCCCACTCTTCCCTCTCCTCTCCTCAAGCAGAAGGAAGAGGTCTCTTTTAGATCCATGAGCTGTTCAGCTTGGGGTAAAGGGAGAGGTGATGCCAGCACTACCTTAGTCACCTCAGCTGGTGCCTCAGTAGGTCGTGTGCCCCCAGCCCACCGTCTCTGGCCCAGTTCTGCCCTAGAACTCACCTAGGAGTTGCAGTCCTTGTGCAGACTGCCTTTCAAGTTTACTTATATACCTAGGGCACTTTAGCCCACAGTGATGACATTTGCAGGAACTCAAGTTCCAACTGCTGGGATCAGCAATTCCCCTCTGGCTAGGGCTGGTTTAAATGCTACCTCCATGGGCAGGCATCAACTAAGTTTGGTCTGGTTTTTCTTTCTGCTCTAACAAGACAGCACTGAGTTCAAGGCCTCACAATTGCTGTGTTCTCCTTCCCCCAGCACAGAAATACTCTCCACACCATGCCACCACCACCAAGTGGGTGGGGTAGGGTCCACATCAGCAATTCAAGATTGTCCTTTCCACCTCTTCAGCACATCTTTCATAGATACAGAGTTAAAACCAGGTACTATGAGGGCGGACTGGATTTTTGGCTCTCATAAAGGTGTTTTTATGTATAGATGGTTGTTAAATGGTGTCTTTGTGAGGAAAGACAATCAATGGTGCCTTTTATTCCAACATCTTATTCCACCTTGTGAAGGCAACTTCGAAATTAGATTTCTAAATATTATTCTAATATTGAGGCATGCCCTCCCTTGAGAAATGAAGTTGTGAAATGTATTAGTTTATTAGACTAGGGGACTCATTCTGTATTCTCTTAAGAATTCAGGATATCAAACTTTGGGAAGAATCCTGTACTTTCCTGGTTCCTTGCTGATATGATTTGGCTCTGTGTCCCCACCCAAATTTCATGTCAAATTGTAATTAATCCCCAGGTGCTGGGGGAGTGGCTTGGAGGGAATGATTGAGTCACGGAAGCAAACATCCCCCTTGCTGTTCTCATGATAGAGTTCTCATGAGATCTGGTTGTTTGATAAGTGTGTGGTGCTTCCCTCTTCTCTCTCTCTCTTCCCTGCCACCAAGTGCATAAGGTCTTTGCTTCCACTTATCCTCTCACCACGATTATAAGTTTCCTGAGGCTGCCCCAGCCATGCAGAACTGTGAGTCAATTAAACCTCTTTTCTTAACAAATTACTCAGTCTCAGATAGTTCTTTAGAGCAGTGTGGTAACAGACTAATACACTTGCCATCATATCCTAGTGTCAGTCAATAGGGGCAGGACTCAGTGATAGAGCTATCCATGTTATGGAAGAGCCAAGCTTCCCACCCTCATCCCTATGCATCAAAAGCCCCATATGCACCACTCTAGACCATCTTTGTCTCACTTGTCTCTCATCCCAGCCACTACTATGGCTACCAGCTCTACATGGGCTCTCCACTGAACAGAAGGGACTACATGACAGCGCCTTGCTTCAGGTCTATATATTGTGTGTCTCTCACCTCCCATCAAAAGCTTCCATGTTGACACCAAAGTTTGGGATATCACCAGACATCATGGGACCTCACTGGGCACTCACACATACAGTTGGCCCTCTGTGTCCATGGGTGCTACATCCATCGATTCAACCAACTGCAGATGGAAAGTACTCAAAAGAATCGAAAAAGGATGGATTTGTACTGAACATGTATAGACTATTTTCTTGTCATTATTACCTAAACAATACAGTATAACCACTATACACACAGCATTGTATTAGGCATTATAAGTAATCTAGAAGTGATTTAAACTACGTAGGAGGATGTGCATAAGTTATATGCAAATACTATACCATTTTATGTATGGAACTTGAACATCCAAGGATTTTGGTATCCAAGGAGGAGCCTGGAACCAATCTCCTATAGATACCAAGGGACAACTATGCACAACTTGGAAATGCAGGAAAGTTAATATCTCTGGAGGTATGCCTTTGGCTAATGGAAGATGGACACCATTAGATAAGTCTTTCCTTCTTCTCTCCAACAGACTGTCTCATGTATAGGACCTGGAGATTATATAGCCCCATGCAGTCAAGCGATCTATGACATTTAGCGGCAGCCACTTTGGTGACACATCTTTATATTGGCTCTCTCTCCTTTCCTTCTTCACTATAGTTTCTCACTCCCTACTAAATTAGTAGTACATAGGGCTCTGTTTTCTGGGGAAGCCAGCTTAAGCCACTTTACCACTCAAAAGAGGTTTGTGGTTTTATACTGCAAGAGAGATTCCCCAAGCTCATTAAACTGCAAGCTACCATTTCTGCTTTCTTTTCCTTAATTGAAAGACCCTGAAGGTAGAAGAATAAAATCAAAACTTTACTGCTTCCTCACTCACTACTTCGCCTAACCTATTACAAACATCAATCTTCATAATAAATAGTCTCAAATGAGGTCTTTGTATTAGTGTCCATATACTATTTCAGGTTAACAATGAGGATGGTCTGAGGAAAGAATCATGGTGTACACTGACCTATCCCAGAGCTGCGATTCTGAACAGTGACCCTTTCATGATGGCTCAAATTCAGGCCCCAAAGGACTCTACCTCTTATAAGTAAGTATAGCAATGCTGAACATCTCAAAGCTAAAAAACAAGACTGGCACTGTCCTATCACACCAAAACAATCTGAGAAATCATTTCATCCATATAGCATAATTCCCTGAAGTCAAATTATTAATTATATAGATTTTTTTTCTTTCTTCCTTTTATTTTTAAGAATGAAGGTGGGGGAAAAGCAGTACAAGATAGTCACTCAGATATGTCACAAAGAATAACCACTAATATAATGTCTCAAAACTGCCTTTATTATTCAGGAAAAGAAATGTGTTTGCAAATTAAGTTATCTAATATAACAAAGCAAAAAAGAAATTATGCAGCTAACATAACATAAATTTAGCAGGAGTGAACTATTTATTCAACTAAGAATTATTGTACATATACTATATACTGAGTATTAAAGAAACAAACCAAGCAAAAAAAGCCTCTGCTATATGGACATTGCATAGTTTAGTAAGTGACATAAAAAAATTAAACATATAAAAACACAAAAATTCCATGCTTATAATTACAGTACGAAGACTGAGGACTCAGAAAAAGCCTCGTGAAAGAAGAAACTTTAAAACTGAGATCTTTTGTGGGGGACAGAGGACAGTAGAGGTGGAAGGCATTCCAGGTAGAGAAAATAAAATATGTGAAGGTCCTGAGACAGCACAGAGGTTGACATGTTACATAAACAGGCCACTGTGACTGGTGTTCACAGAGTAACATGGCAAGCTTGTTGGAATGGAGGCTATAGAAGGAGGCAGTAAAAGGGACCAGATCATGCAGGGCTTTGTAATTTCAATCATGTTACACAGTAATACTGATAACTATAACATTAACAATTTTTAATTCTATCACTTTTCATGAGATGAAAAGGGATAATACAATTTTATTACAATTGCTAGGCTATTTAAGTTTCTTTCTTTTTTTTTTGGTCTCACTCTGTTGCCCAGGCTGGAGTGCAGTGGCATGATCTTGGCTCACTGCAATCTCCACCCCTCAGGTTCAAGAGATTCTCTTGCCTCAGCCTCCCAAGTAGCTGGAACTACTGGTGCACACCACCACACCCGGGTAATTTTTGTTTTTTTTTTTTGGCTGGTGGGGGTTGTATTTTAGTAGAGATGGGGTTTCACTGTGTTGCCCAGGCTGGTCTTGAACTCCTGAGTTCAGGCAATCCACCCATCTCAGCCTCCCAAAGTTCTGGGATTACAGGAGTAAGCCACCGTGCCCACTAGCTAGTTAAGTTTCTAAACTGAAAATTAGAGGTTAATAGTCAAGTTTCCTAATGAAATATCACTATTCTCTTTTCTTCCAGTTATGTAATGATTGCCTTTTAAAGAACAAGATAGAGTGATATCAGCAAGACAGCTGACTAGAAGCTCCTGGCACTCATCCTCTTCATAACGACAGCCAGAACAACAAAGAAATAACTACATTTGGATACACCACTCCACAACTCTATCCCTCCAACCTGGATCAGCTGGGAATTAGGAGGAATTCTGCCCTATAGTGAAGAGGTAACCAAGAATATCCCACTAACCCCCATCAAAACCTTGGACACCTACAGACCTCACCACTGTGGTCTCTTGCAGTCCTCACAGACGTTAAGCCCAGCTGAGGAAGGCTCCTGCAGTCCACATATCTGTGATACCCCAAAGAGGAGCCAACAGTATGCCCTGTCCTCTGTGGCTCATGAGGCTACTGTACTAGCCATCTTAAAATTCCAAGTATTTGGTGAGTGTCACCAGAACCACCCTAGCCTGGTGGACTAACACCCACAAGTCATGCAGCAAATAGCTGTTACATCCTTTGGGACCCCCATGCTTTGGATAGGAATGTGATCTTACATGTTAACAACTTCAGCAACACCCCTAGACCTCTTCTCTGGAAGGAAACAACAGAGTGACTTCAGGAATAACTAGAGTTCACTCTCATTATTTAAGCACTTAAATTACCTTTAAGAAATCTCAGTCCTGGGCCAGGTACGGTGGCTCGCCCCTGTAATTGCAGCACTTTAGGAGGCCAAAGCAGGAGGATTGCTTGAGTCCAGGAGTTCAAGACCAGCCTGGGCAACATAGCAAGACCCCATCTCTACAAAAATTAAAAATTAGCCAGCATGGTGGCACATACCCGTAGTCTTGGGAGGCTGAGGTGGAAGGATAGCTCAAGCCCAGAGTTTTAGGTTCCAGTGAGCTATAATGACACCAATGTACTCCAGCCTGGGCAACAGAGTGCTACTCTGTCTCAAAAAAAAAAAAAAGAAAGAGAAGAAGGAATCTTAGTTCCTTCTTCGTAGTTTTTATCAGAGATTATAAAAAGTCATTTGCCCCAGCTGATTTTCCACACTTCTCTGTCTTATAAGCCTGCATACACATTCATTCCTAAACCTGAAAAAAGCTTACTAACTTTAAACAAATAGAGCAGAAAACCCTGCTATGAGTGTAAAATTACTATCCCACAATAGAAAAGACAAGTGGATCCTACTCAAAATCCCTAATAAGCACTGTGTAATCCTCAATAAAATACTTGACATATCCATTTTAGTAAACTCTCTCCACAGGTCTTAAAATTTTCCTACCTTATTAGCTCAGTGCATTTAGACTCTTAAGTAAAACTAAGTTGTAATAAATTCACCAGTATTCTGAAAGTGATTTTTCATAAAAAAAAAACTATGAAACAAAGTACATATTTCTACTTATGAGTCACTTTGGAAAACTTAGTGAAAATCCTGAACATCATCATAAAAAGAATATTACATTGGTGAAATGCAGCAACACATCTCTCTCTTCTGCAATGACCATTTAATATTCATCTGCCATTTCAATTTAAAACCTTAAATAATTTCTAGGACTATAATTTGGCTATACTATAATATGAAATTTGAATGTGACATTATTTAGAAAGTTAAAATGGAGGAAAAAATTGGTATTTGTTCTTTTTAAAGAAAAGGTTATATTCATGTTTAGATGCTAGTTTCTCCACAGACACTTAGGTTTTATTCTAAATCCCACTAGCTTCCCAAAGTAACCGGTCATCTTCAGTCATTATAATGTCAGCTTGTTGATGTTTCTGCATAATGTCCTTTCTATAAACTGGCTAAATTTTCCATTACCATAATTTTGCATAACATAGAAAAATCAACATTGTCATTTTAAGCTGACAGAAACATTCTCAGCCTGAGAAACCCAAAACTATTATAAACTTAAAATCTTCTTTAATTACTCTTTTAAAATCGAACAGAAAATTTCTCTTGGTAATGAAGCCTAAAATGTCTTAATTGCAAAAAGTGTTGTTTTTCTACAATTTCCCCATCCTCCCAAAAAAAGGAATGAATAGAATGTGGATAAAAGTATGATCTGCCAACCCTAACACATTGTTTTAAAATGAACACATTGTCAAAAACTACACTGCCATACAGCTATGTAAATCATAAAGAGAAAGGCAATTCTGAAGTCCCACTGCTTGCAAGGCTGTCCAGCTGAGTCTAAGAACAGAGGAACACCTATAAAGGTGGGATTCAGTTCACTGGTCTATCTCCCCAAAACCTGAACTGCTAAAAACAAGTCTTTCATAGTTTTTCTTTATTGTTAATTAGGTAATTTTGTATTGCATTGTGTTTTCTATAATAGAGAGTAGAATAGGATAAATTAACATAAAATGTAGAAATGTCAAAATGATGCCAATTAGTAGAATGGGTGGAAGGTTTTTTAAGATTCAAAAATAATTTATAAGTTGGGTTTTGAAGATTCCACATTCTTTTAAGTGAACGCTTTAATCATTCAGTTTATTTCTCGGAGGACTTAAGATCAGCTTGTCAACAAGTGGTTTTTTTTTTTTCAGCCTTTCCAAGATTTCCAGTACCTCATCTTTACCAGAAAGCCTATTTACTGGCAGCCAATTTGCAAACATCAAATTTAAGATTACAGCTTCAGTAAAACAAGAAGAAAGAAATTAAAGTTCACTTCGAGTATTTATGTTGGCATATACCAAGCAGACTACTTAAGAAAAGAATGACACTGAGGGCTCCATTTTGCCATTCCTCATTTTCTGCATGTACTTGTTTTCATATTACTTTAATCAAGAGACAAACATAATGAACCTATAATTTAAAGTATGCATATCTCATTACTCCTTCTTTGTGACACTCGACTTCTAGGCTCATGTCATGTATTTGCAAACTAAGAATGTGTTCCACTAAAAAAGTTAAGAAAACAGAAACTAAAATAACAGCTTTTTAAGTTTATGTTTCATAAAACAAGAAAATAATTAAGTAGGTGCTTGCAACATACTACTGCGAGGGTCAATTTTAACATCACTGAAATCTTTAAGTTTTCTTCAAAATGTTAGGGAGAATGTTTACTGTCTCATAAAGAATTATCCAAAACTTAACATTATAATTGGCTCCAACAACTAAACCACAAACAAAAGCACCTTAAATAGTATAAACAATGCCGAATTAACTTTTAATGATAACAAAATAATACTTCTATTATCTACAGAGATAATCCAATAAATACCCAGTAGTAAATATAGTTATTTTGTCTAGAACAATGGAAAATACAAAGCCCAATAAGAAATGAAAAAATTATTCAATTTTATACTCATAATTACAAATCAATAAACCAATTTCCCATAAAAACCATTCTTTTAAAAAAATATCAGTTTTTCCAAATCCTTTTTTCTTTTCTAGCTTTTTTCTTTTTCTTTTTTTTTTTTTTTTTTTGTGAGACAGGATCTTGCTTTGTAGTCCAGGCTAGAGTATAGTGGTGCAGTCATGGCTCACCCTGTGCTTAACGGATCCTCTTACCACAGCCCCCTGAGTAGCAGGGGATACAGGTGTGAGCCACCATGCCCAGCTAATTTTTTAATTTTTGTCTTAGCATGTTACCCAGGCTGGTCTTGAACTCCTGGGCTCAAGCAATCCTCCCACCTCAGTCTCCCAAAGTGCTGGGATTACAGCCATGTGAACCACCAAGCCAAGCCAATTCATTTTTTGATAATAACATTTCCTTGTTTTTAAAGCTTTTGATAGCTTTATGCTTAAAATCCAATAACAAGAGCAGTAAATATTAAGTATTAAAAAATTACTTCTTTCTAGTAAAGAGGCTGGGGAAAGAAAATAACGTTTGGGGAGCTTTTATAACACTTTAAAACAAATCTGACCAAGAAATCTAATTAGAGAAAATAATTTTCATCTCTTCTAAACACAAATATATTTTCTATTCAAAGAAGCCCATATGCCCAAACATTTAATGTAAAGAGACAATAATGATGATCTATCATTTTTGATCACTTACTATGTGCCAGGAACTCTGCTAAATGCATTATATTTATATTAATCCTCACAGTAGTTATAACTATTTTACATATGGGAGCCTGAGGCACAAAGAGATTAAACAATGTACTCAAGCCATAGTAAATGGATGGAGCTGAGATACAAACCCAGATGCCTAGTACCATGTCTGATTTCTTACATATATACTTTTTATTTTTTTATTTTATTAAAATTCAGTACTCTACACGTTCAGAGAAACCTCTCTAGTAGTGAATTATAGAAATGATTCCTGAAAGTACAGTCTTCCATGTCTGCTTTCTGAATCTATATACAGCAGGTCCTCCAATAAAATTGTTTCCTTTCAACATCATTTTGTTGTAACATTAATGAGGAAAAAAAAATCAATTACCAGCCATGGCCACAGTCTTCTGTGGAGTTTGCATGATCTCCCCAGGTCTGCATGGGTATTCCTTGGGCTCTCTGATTTCTTTCCACATCCCAAAGCTATGCACACTAGATGAATTGCCATGTCTATATGGTCCCAGTCTGAATGAATGTGGGTGTGTGAATGCACACTGCAATGGAATGGCCTCCTGTCCAGGGTTGATTCCTGCCTTGTGCCCTAAGCTGCCAGGATAGCTCCAGCCACCCCCAACCCTGAACCAGAATAAGTGGGTTGGAAAATGAATGGATACAAATAATTGCCAAATAAAAATTAGTGGACCAGGTGTGGTGGCTCACACCTGTAATCCGAGCACTTTGGGAGGCCAAAGCGGTTGGATCACCTGAGGTCAGGAGTTCCAGACCAACCTGACCAACATGGTGAAACCCCGACTCCACTAAAAATACAAAAATTAGCTGAATGTGGTGGTGTGCACCTGTACTCCCAGCTACTCAGGAGGCTGAGGCAGGAGAATCACTTGAACCCAGGAGGCAGAGGTTGCAGTGAGCCAAGATCACACCACTGCACTCTAACCTGGGCAGCAGGGTGAGACTCTGTCTCAAAAAAAGCAAAAGTAATAAAGTATATGATAATCATACAAATGCACAATAAATGATGCAATAAGAAAGGGCTCAATGATCTGCCATATTGGTTACTGTTGAACTGCATGGTGGTAGGAGATACTCCTTACAAATTTCACTCTGCAAACACCTATTCCTCAATTTAACCTACCACCACTATGACTGCTTTCACTAAAACTTGTATAAATAATTCTCTTATTTTTATTAATCTTTCTTAAATGTATTTATAGCCCACATTTATTTCATTGTTTAATATTAGAAGTGTTTTGAGTCTTTATTCAGAAGTTTGGTGAAGTTTTTGTGACCAGAAATATGCCATAGGAACTTAACTCTTATTTATATCAATTAACTTACCTATTTCACCTAAAGTCACAGTTTCCAAGAATCTACTAACTTAAGTGAGGACTTATACTACATTGTGTATAAAATATTCATTGTATCTGGCATAATGTCTGATACCCAGTAAGTATTAAATAAAAGTACAACTGTTATAATAATATTTATCTCTTCTTTACTCACTCTGTGATAATTCAGGATTTCCTTTCAGATTCATCATCTTTGGAATTGAAGGTCCATATACATCCACATCTAGCAAACCAATGGCCTTGGACTGTAAATAAATAAAAAAATAAAAATAAAAAGCAAAACAAAAACACTTTATCATAAGATTGTTCCCACTCTTCTCAAAGATGAAGTATATAGCAACAGTAATCTGAGTATAGAAAATAAAACTGGCAAAATATTCCAAATCATAACCTAAACTTTCAAAGCAACAGTTAAATAAAAGAGCATAAATTGCTTAGAGTCTTTACTGATTTACTAGTATGATCTAGATAACTGACTAGAGAAATCTACCCTATATGCTTTACATATTGTAGTTCAGGTCTCCCATATAGTCTCAAGCAGACTAAGACCTTTTTGATCTGAACATGAGTTTGAGAACAAATTACATGCAAACAACTTCAAAATAATGATTTGTGATGACAAGCAAAACCCCAGAAAGACAAAGCATTAACTTTTGGAATGCCTGTCTAACACACCAAAAAAGACAAAATAAAAAAAGATCAAAGGAAACAAGGCTATAATAAAGCAAGTGAGAAATTCTGATGCAGATCTGGGATAAATGAGATGGAAGCACCATCAAGGATTCTGGCACACCTAATGCAGAGACAACCTCTTACATGCAAGTCACAATTAAATACTCAACGTTAGAGGATTCAGAAACAACTAAAACTGTTTTCTTTGATGATGCATCCAGCTGCTGAGGGACAGGATGCCCTGCCTGGTCTATTCGCTGGCTGTCAATTAATCAGCAGCTTAGCCAAAGAAAGGAAAACAAAATTCACTATTCAAATATATATCTCTTTTTTTCTTCTTCCCCTCTCTTCTTTCTCTTTTGATAGATGAAATAAATCTGTTATTGGTTTTGTTCATCTACAAGTAAATAGTAACACAATATGTCTTAGAGTTATGTTTCATCAAGTCTTACAACTTTCTTACTACTCTCCTCATATCCTGGCAGAATAAAACTCTTAATCCCTCAACAAAATTTTTTGAAAAACTGAAGCAATCGCTCATTTTCCATGTTACCTACCTATTTCTAGACAAAAAGAAAATTACTTTGTAAATTTTGTTATCTGGTTCCAATGAATACGCAAAATAAGATAAATCTAACATTTGTGTTCCCAACTTTATGCTGACTAAAACTGTAGTTTAAAAAAATATATATATGTGTAATCCCAGAACTTTGGGAGGCCGAGATGAGTGGATCACAAGGTCAAGAAACAAAACCATCCTGGCCAACATGGTGAAACCCCGTCTCTACTAAAATACAAAAATTGGCTGAGTGTAGTGGCGTGCGCCTGTAGTCCCAGCTACCCGGGAAGCTGAGGCAGGAGCATTGCTTGAACCCAGGAGGCAGAGGCTGCAGTGAGCCGAGATCGCAGCCTGGTGCCTGGTGACAGAGCGAGACTCTGTCTCAAAAAATATATATGTGTGTGTGTGTGTAATATCTCTTCTGTGTCTCTCGATGTCCTCAGAGGAAAAAATGAGATTAATATATGCCTCCATGAAAATCTCAGCTTTATATAAAATAAATGAGAAAATAGGAAGGATACTTGGTTTTTAATAGAATGGTGGTATATAAAATTTAAGTTTAATGCATTTAGGTATTAGCTTTAAGAAGGGAGGAACAGTCAATGAGAAATTTGACCAATTTAACTATTTTTTAAACCACAAACAGAAGAATTTAGTTAAACTAAAACAAATTTACTATGGACAACGAGATTTTCAAATAAGGGGGCCTAAATCCTTTATAAATATGGTTAATTGTTACTATCATACAAAATTCTGCTAATGATATAACTATCTTCCTAGAATGTTATCTCTTTTCTGTATTTTTGTGACACCTTCAAGAACTAAAAACTACCACAAAATAATAATAAATATCAATAAAAACAAAAGCTATTTTAAGATTATCTTTCCTTGTTCTTATTTATATCAATGCTGGTTTTACAATGACATGAAGGGAGTTGGGTCCTAAGTTTCAAATTGATCTTCTAACAATACTGTCAAGTAAAATAATAGCTTTTTAAGTTTATGTTTCCATGAAACAAGAACATAAGTGTTCTAAAAAATATAAGATTGCTAGGGCCAATTTTATCATCACTAGATTTTCAAGTTGCCTTCAAAATGCTAGGAAAGATCTACCATCTATCCTGCTTCTAGAAGAAAACCAAGCTTGCCTAAAGATGAACTCTTGGCACAATGGTCCAAAAAAATTGAAGATCTCCCCTAACATTTACCATGGTAAGAGTAGATTTTACACATACATAGATGGCTACCAATATACATTATGTAAAAATTAAGAGGAGGAGGAAATTATAAGATTTTAGAGCTCTTCTGCTTCCTAGAGAATATAAATAACAGTAACTGACAATATTCTACATATTAGGTTCTCTGCATACTCTAAGAGTCTGACCTAAATTTAGTCCCAATGCTTGCATATATCAAAAAGGAAACAAAGGGAGGAAAACATAAAGATCAGGAGGAAAAGAGAAAGACAGCAAAGAGAAAGAGAGATTGGAGCAAAGGGATGAAAGGAAGGAGGAAGAATAGAATAAAGGGACATTAGTCAGCAAAGTTATATTAAGATGCTGGATAAACTAGCCCTCCACTGCCAGCCCTATGGACAAATCAGAACCTATCAAAACATACCATCTTAAATCACCCAGACACCAAGTCTTTCCCTGATTGCATCTCCCCATTGCTTGAATTCCTTCTGGGTGCCAGGCACTTAGCTAAGCATTTTATTTACATTTTTTTCACTTACCCTCACAGCAATACTGCACGGTGGTATTATCCATACTCATGAATGAGAAAGCCAGAAACTTACACTCAAAATGACCATTTATTTTAAAGTATTATTTCTTAAAATGAAGAATGGGAAATTAAACATGAAAATACTATCCTCATAAACCTCCAGCAGAACTTTAACAGAATCTAACTCCAAAAACTTAGATATAGAGCACACTTTTTCTTAAAGGGCTAACAGTAAATGTTTTAGACCTTGAGGATCATATGATCTCTGTGGTAACTACTCAACATTACCATTGTAGCATCAAGGCAGCCATAAATAGTATGTAAATAAATTAACATGGCTGTGTTCCAATAAAACTTTATGAAAACCAACAGGATTTGGTCCACATTTCATAGTTAGTCAACATTCAATTTAGAGAGTAGTTTTTCATGATGAAGCTATTCAATCATCCAACAATGTAATTTTATTAGAGCCAAGAGCAGGCAGGCCAGTCAACTCTTTCAGCGTCAGAGAAGCTATCTCAGTAAAAATTTACTTCCTCATCCTTAATTGGCTAGCTTTTAAAAATAAAAAACCATACTTTTCAGACTATTTTACTGGAACTAAATTAGGATGTCTTGCTTAGATTTTATTTATCATGAATAAAGTCAGTGTCCATTAACAGAAACACCAAAGCACACATTAATTAAAGCATATTATACTTAGAATTGGCACACCTACTGGACCAGTACAATTACCATTGACACAAAAATAAATTTAAACAGATTTTTCAAGTCTAGAATTCAGTCATGTTCAAAAGATGCCAAATAAACTTCATTTGTTTTTCACAATTTACTCCATTATTTTTAAATAGGCTCCTATTTTAAGTATGTAAACAGTCTTCCACTTTAAATTTCCAGTTTTATACTGCTAGGAAAATAAATGAGCAAGGTAAAAGCCTATAAATAAATGTATGCAGCTGGGTGTCTAACTAGCTAAGTTTTATGAATCCTTTCCAACTTATTCCTCCTATAATAATTATATTTAGTCAAGAAAGCTCCAATTAGGATTTTCTTCAATTTCAGCCAGACTCAAAAGAATATTCACTACAAAAGCTAACAAATACACAACAGATTAAAAAAAATTACTACTAGCAAAAATCACTGTAAACTTACTAATATAAAGTGTGATTGTCATCTTTAATGTCACCATAAACTTAACCTACTATGTTGGCATCTAACAATATACTCTTTTTCTACTCTCTTGCAGATCTCAAAACCTAGCAGATGACATAAAACAAAATAGATCAAACTCCAAGATAACAATTAGTTTTTTAGATTTGTTTATAACACCCTGTGGAAGTTGTAAAAGATGGCAGAATTATTCAATAGTGATTATACTGTTTCATTACTACATGAAAGCTGCAATTTGAGAGCCTACACATCCTATTTTTTTGTGTTGGATTTCAAAGGCATGAACCACAGTTTTGATATTGCTTTGTTCTTCCAACAGAATTTATACTAAATAAGACTGTAAAGCTTCATGACATGTTCCTTTTTATCCATGTCTTCTGCTAATAGAACCCATCAAAACAACATCTTAGAATGCTCCCACCCAGTTATTTCTAAATAAACATTCCTTTGAGACCTATCTAAAAGTTGTACTTCTATAGAAGTACCCAGCTAAGACTCCCATGATTCCCTGTATATTTTATTCAATTTAATCTTGGACTCGCAGTTGGTACTTAATTCAATTTAGAAATTATTCAAGCTTCTTCTTTCTTCTCTTTCTGCCTAGCTTTAAGTCAAGCTGCCAATCATAAGAATTTCAATCTCTTAGTAGAGAAAAATGTATGCTTCCAAATTCTATTAGCTAAGATTAAATAAAAATCTGATTGTCAGAAGCGCTAATGGTTAACAAGGTGATAAGAGAACAATTTCCTACTGTTTATCAAAGGACTGTCTAAATCTTCAAGTTCAATCAGGAAAAAAGAGAAACAAGAGCAGCATAAAAGAAACAAAAATCATCTGGCTGGTTGGAAGACAACCTGAGAGGAGCTCATGAAAAGTACAGAAGAATCCCAAATGATAAACTATTAAAAATTGCTCTCAAAAGAGGTACAAAGTAGAAATGGAAGATATATGACATATTTAGTTTTGTTTTTTTTTTCA
This sequence comes from Cheracebus regulus, assembly GCA_963574635.1. Classification (NCBI taxonomy): domain Eukaryota; kingdom Metazoa; phylum Chordata; class Mammalia; order Primates; family Pitheciidae; genus Cheracebus; species Cheracebus regulus. Next base: position 20,920 of record CAUYQU010028205.1, read on the forward strand.
GACAGGGTCTTGTTCTGTCATCCATGCTAGAGTGCAGTAGTGCAATTGGGGTCTTGACCTCCCTGGCTCAAGCAACAATACTCCCACCTCAGTGTCTTGAGTAATTAGGACTACAGATACCAGCCACCATGCCCAGCTATTTTTTTTTACTTTTCATTTTTGTAGGGACAGAGTCTCACCATGTTGCGCCGGCTGGTCTCAAACTCTGAGGCTCAAGCCATCCTCCTGCCTCAACCTCCCAAAGTGCTGGGATTACAGGTGTGACCCGCCACACCGAGCCAATAATCAATTTCAAATTAAAGACTCTATTTTAGAGTAGGAAGAAACATAAGAGATCATCTTAGTCTTCTAATTTTTAGTGATAAACTAAGGCTCAGAGATAATGACATTCCTGGGCCTAGGATCCCAAGTCTCTCTAAAATGTATCAAGAAACCTAACCACTCAACAATCACCAGGGACTTACCATACCTCTTTCATCTCATCTCTTGCTCCCCTTTTCTAATCCACTCCATACATATTACCCTCTTGCAGCTTCTCAGACACACAAGGAACACCCCCAGAAATAGGAGTTTTGCAGTTGCTATTCCTTCAGCCAGAAATCCTGCTCCCCCAGATATCCACCTGGTCTTTTCCTCACTTCCTTCAAGTCTTGATTTAAATATAATCATATAGTAAGGCATTCATTGATCACTCTATCTAAAATTGCAAGTCCCTTACCACAACATTACACATTTCCTATTCCCCACACTGCTTTTTTCTTCTTAGTATCTATATTAGTATCCAACACACTATATACAGTTGTCTGTAGGTATCTTCAGGGGATTGGTTCCAGGACACCTCCAACTCCATACCAAAATTCTCAGACTCATAGGTAAAATGGCCTAATATTTTCAGATTACCTGTACACATCCTCCCACATACTTTAAATCATCTCTAGATTACTTATACCATACAATATAAGTTTTATGCAAAGGGTTATACTGTATTTTTATTTGTATTACTTTTTTTGTTGTATTATTTATTGAGTTTTTAAAAATATTACTGATCCACATTTGGTTGAATCCACTGATACAAAACCAGCAGATAGGGAGTGCCAATGTATTTACCTATTGTTTACTGTTTCCCCTACTAGAATCTAAATCCCATGAGGGTAAGGATTTTTGTATGCTTTGTTCACTACTATATAACCAGAATGTAGAAGAGTAGGTAGTTACGGAGATTCCCTATTACATCCCAGAAATTCTGAATCATTAGGTCTGAGCTGCCAACCAACAAACTATATATGTAGTACTCTAGGGTGTAAGATGACCACAATGTGAAAAACAGAAATATGGATAATACAGGAAAGAGAGATGAAAATTTGCCACTAAGCCTTGGGACCAGCAGGATCATAATAACAGTAATCTACAGTAATCAATAATAACATTAAAGAGGTCCTTTTTTAAATGATTTTTTTAAAGGTAGTAAACATTCTGCCTTATGTGTGAATAGTCAATAAATATTGCATGGTACATATACATTATATATACATTATATACAGCATTTCTTTTCAACAGGGCTCCAAGAATGATTCAGATGAAATATAAATCAGATTGAGTTATTACTCTGCTCAAAACTCTTCATTACCACCACTCTTCCCATTTCATTCCTGTAAAAGCCAAAGTCCTTACAACCATTCACCCCACATAACCCAGCCAGTTCCCCACCCCAACTCCTGCCTCCCAAACCTAGAAATTTTCATCACCTATTACTCCATTTCACTTCTTCCTCCAGAAATCACATTGACCTTATTACTATTCCTTGAATGGTATGCTAGGCATGCTCCCACCTACTGGCCTTTGCCCTGGCTCTTCCTTCTCCCTGAGATACTCTTCCCTCAGATAGTCACAGTCTACTTTCATATTCTTCTCTTCTCTGCTAAAGTATCATCTCTTCAATGGAGACTATCATATTTTAAAATGCAAACCAGCACTAACCCTTAAGTACTATCCCTCCCCTTTCTCAGTTGACTTTTATCACTTCCTAACATACTATTTAACTTACTTGTGATGTTTATTATCTATTTACTGTAAGCTCCATAAGAACAGGAATATCCCCGAGTATACTGAACAGTAAGAACTAAATATTTGTTAAATAAAAGGGTAAGTAAATGAACTAACGAATGAATGAACAAACCTCCATCTGTTACTCTGCAGAATTTCAGTATTGAATTTCTTATCCCTAAGGTGTCTTATAAGTTTTAACATACTATGATTTCAAGAAAGTCCCTCCTCTAATACTTCTACACTAGTATTTTAAGTTATAGGACTTAAAACTAAATAATATTACTATATAATAATTATACAATAATATATAGCTTAAAATATTCTAGTGTTAAAAAAGGGATCATAAATTTCCTTGCAGTCTGTGCCTAATGACCATTTTCTCCCAAGAAAATCTAATATCATCTTCATTTTTCCATTGACCTAAACTCCAAAAAAAAAAATAGACTTCATGAAAGAAAATCTAGAGCAAAGAATGGCTATGGTTCTATGGAAGCTTTATTAAAAACTATGGCTGGCTCGGTGGCTCACATCTGTAATCCCAGCACTTTGGGAGGCCAAGGCAGGAGGATTACTTGAGGTCAGGAGTTTGAGACCAACCTGGCCAACATAATGAAACCCCATCTCTATTAAAACTACAAAAATTAGCCTGGAGTGGTGGCAGCGTCTGTAATCCTAGCTACTTGGGAGGCTGAGGCAGGATAATCACTTGAACCTGGGAGGCAGAGGTTGCAATGAGCAGAGATCACATCACTGCACTCCAGCCTGGGTGACAGAGTGAGACGCCATCTCAAATACACACACACACACACACACACACACACACACACACACACACACACACACACACGATAAAGTACATTGTCTAAATCTTTGAAAACTAAAGCCACAGCATGTTATGAAAAAGCTAATCAAGAAGAAGGAAATTTTTTATCTGCTTACTAGCAAGATTTAGTACAATAGGGTTTCAAATGTAAAAAAGCTGCAAATTTGGGTATTTCTTTCCCTAACTGGAGAAGCAACAACTCCTTTAATAGGAAAACAGTTGCCTTAAGTGCCACATTTTCATTTAGTAAGGAGGAAAAAATAAGTCAGGAATAAAACACCTAAGATTAAGAGAAGAAAAACTTTAAATCCTTAGTCTGTATAATTTTTAAAAAATAAATAATAAAAGGTTTTCGTGCCCTTAGTAAATAAAGTCTTCAAATATCAAAAAAATTAAAAAGCTTTTAATCACCATGGTGGTGCTTATAAAACGCAGAAGATGCTTATAGACACTAAGTTCTAAAAATCATAGTTATCTGTTATATAAATTAGTCATTTTGTTGCAAGGAAGCCTGGGGACCTAGAAACCTAACTTAACAAGAACGTTTCCCCAAACAAGGTACTGCAGCAAAGATGCTGGAAAACCAACATCAATTCCTTAAGAATGTCCTTAACTAAACCGCAATGCAGGGAAGAGCATTTATAATTCTGATAGCAGCTCTTCTAAAGCAAAGCAATTATAAGATCAGATATGAACAGAGCACTTGATCCACCCTCCAGACTCAAAATCAGAGCAGCCCAGCAGCTGGTTTTGAAACCCACAGTTTCATATGCTCTGCTGTCTTTCCCTCAATGACCCTTCAAACACTGCTATGCTGAGAATTAAAGGCCCTCTGTTCCTCAAGGAAATGAGATGGGGAAAAATAATTTCCTGATGGAAAAAAAAATGAGAGAAGAAAAATGAACTCATGTAAGCCAAGTTAGAAGGTAAATAATTTTTTAAAAAAGAATTGTTCCACCTGAACCTAGGAGGTGGAGGTTTCAGTGAGCCGAGATCATGCCACTGCACCCTAGCCTGGGTGACAGAGTGAGACTCTGTTTCAAAAAAAGAAAAGAAAAAGGATGATTCTGTGAGAAAGATTTGGATAAATTCTTATTAGACAAAATCAGATAATGAAATTCAAAGGATGTCGAGTAGTTTTACCACCTGTTACACATAAAGGGAAACTAAGGTAGAATGCACTAAATGAAAAATGAGGGTAAGGCTTGTCATTTTAACTCAAAAGCAAATTCAGCAACTTCCTTGAACAAGGCTTGCTGTCAGTAATTCTGAAAGAAATTTTTAAAAGGTAGGCAAAAGAGTACTGAGGAGGAAACACCCAACCAATAGCTTCTTTAGATCTATCCTAACAATACTGCTACTGCTTCTAATAGGAAATTTCAAAGCACATTGTACATAACACTATCTGCCCAAAACCATACAGAAAATATCGCAGGGGTTGGAAGGGGCAGCAGTTTGGAGATTTTTACCTATCTGAAGATCATGTTAACACAGTATTTTATTTAACTGTGTTGAGTGAATGTGGTATGTGTGTGCTCGTGGAGGAGGAGGAAGAGCAAATGTGTAAGAAAAAAATACCTAACAGAAGATTGGCTTTAGGATCTACTCTAACACACTCTCACCCCTCTACTATACATTTAATTTTTTAAAAAACACTTTATCTTTCATTTTCATATGTGATGTTAAGTTTCTTATTCTGTACATTGAATTATTTTTATAAAAGACACCATACAGATAGACACACAGGTTTCAAATCAATTAATACTATTAATATATATTACAGGTTTTCCATTAGTATAACTGCTTATGTTTTATATAAACTATATGAAACATGAGGATTTAGATAACCTACTCAATCACAGATGTCATCTAAATCATGAGTGACACAAACAACTGTACCATATTCACATATAGACATTATTATATAACTCTATCAAATTAAAAATAAAGTTCAAAAACTATGAAAAATTATCAAGGCACCATAATGATTATTACCCACAAACTGATGCTATAAATATATTACTACCTAAGCTCAGGTAAGTAATATATATGGAATTAATTTCAATTAAATTGTTATTACAATATCACACTTTTTAAATCTGTTAGTTATACCTTGATGTAATATTTTAAATTAAGAGTCAATAACAGATGTTTTTAAAAATATTAACACCTCACTCAAAGTTCAAAAAGAATTAATCTATTAATTCCACTGCCAAGTGGTAACAATTTTTTAACAAATGAAAATGTTCCTTAGTACCATATGAATCACATAGGTGATTATTAGTTTTTTCTTTTTAAATAACTAACATATTAAAGGCATAATAGGATGCAGGAAAAAGCAAACTAGTATTTGTATCACTTAATAGATGGATGATTATGGGTAAGTTATTAACCTCATCAAGCCTCAATTTTCTCACCTGTACAGATTAAGATCTACTTTTTAAAATACAATGAAGATATTTAAGACAAAAAAAAAAAAGATCTAATTTACAGGATTTTTGTGAAGATTTTTAGAGAACTGTAAATTCGTGAAACTTAAAGAATAGCTAACAGTACTATGTACGCACAGTATATATGTACTAACTATGTGCCAGGTACTTCCTAAACACATATATATTTTAACTTATTTAATCCTCATCACAACCCTATAAAGTAGGTATACAATAACCCTCAATGAAGAAACCAAGGCACACAAAGGTTAGTAACTTTCCCAAGGTCAGACAGTTCAAGTGCAGAAAATGAGCTAAGAACCCAAGCAACAGGGCTTCAGAGTCTGCAGGTAACACTACAACATGCTGCTTCTTCCCAATATGACAAATTAATTCAAATTCCTAGCAGAAAGTATGTACTCAATGTTAGCATTTCTCTCCTTTCCACCAAGACCTCTCTATGCACAAAAGCAGGAAAAATAAGCATTTACTCTCAGTGGGTATTTGTTTATAACCTAAAACAATCAACCAAAATAACATTCTAATTATTAACCCAGGCAACCATATAAACTTTAAGAATAACAAAATGATCCTTAATGTGCACTTACTATTTGTATCTGAATTGATATTGTCTGTTTAAGAGTAGGAACCATGTCTAGTTTAAGGTTTTACATGAGACCACTGTGAAAATAGCCTCTAGTAAATATTAAGTAGCATATTTTATAAAAATTAAAGTCAGAGTCTTGGGTATATTAGTCAATTTTTAAGTTATGTAGCTAATAGAGTACAGACATAGTCAAAAATGCAGTTAAGAAAATAAAGATTCATATGCTGTAGCCTAGAAAATAACGGATACTAAGTAACAATAGAAGCAATTGATTAATTCTGCTTTTCTTTTTGTTGTAGTTGTACAGAATTATATTCGGCTTCTTTTCTTTTTGTTGTAGTTGTACAGAAATTTGTGTTTCTATGCTAAATCAAATGCACGTACTTACTATAACCTAATATATAATAGCCAGAGTTCATGAATCCTTACTACATGCCAGGCGTTATACTAGGGCATTACATTTCACAAAAGCTCTGTAAAGTAACCATTATCGTTATTATTACTACACATTTAGCAGATGAGGGGCCTGAGCTCTGACAGATCAAGTGCCTAGCCTAATTTCTCACAGTTAACAAGTGAAGAATTGAGATCAAATTCAGATTTGCCTGAATCCATAGCCCATACTTTTTCTACCAAAAGTATCCAAATCTAGCCGTGTATAAAAATTACCTGGGGAGCTTGTTAACAAAATTGATGGTCATATCTCAGACCTAAAAATACCAATTCCCAGAGATTCTGATTTATTTAACAAGCTCCCAGGTGATTCTTGCACAGGAAGTTGGCACCAGTACTAAGAGGAGCATTTAAAAGCCACTGTACTACTTCCGGCTGCCTCCTCTATTTTCTGTTAGGTTTCATGATTAGAAAGTGGGATTACAGAGTCCCAAACACTGAGGGTTAGATTCAGGTAAGTGACATTAATACAGTAAGGACCCAATTCAATTTTAGATTGGAAAATTCATCATAGAAAATGGCACCACCAATTTTTCATTCACTACCCAACTAGGACTCATCTTCAATGCCTTCCTCCCTTCTAATCTCTCTCTTAAATCTATCTCTTCCTTTGCTTTTTTACAACTAGAGGGTATTATCATATGTAGACACTGTTGGTTGCTACCCAACAGGAAATCCTAATCTCACCCCACCTTTTCATAGGCAGAACTCACTCCCCACTAGAAAGGTAGAAAGTGTTAGATTCTCCACATTCCCAGTCTTCCTTGCAGCTAAAAGATGTTCATGAGATCCAACCCTGATCAGTGAAGCTACAAAATGTCTGGTGAGAGTTTTCTTCCCTTGTAAATAAAAAATAAGGGAACACGCTCTTTTTCTTCCTCTTTACAATTCAGTAGGGCAGCCATCTTGTGACCATAAGAATTAAGCCAAGAGAAATGCAGAAATGCCATTCCTCAGCACTACTTTCTAGTTGAGCTACTTTCTGTAGTTCTCATTCCAAATATCTTGTAATTTCTTGCTATGACTTTGCTTACACAGTCCTTTCAACCTAGAATTATCTTCTGCTATTTTTCTACCTGCCAAAACTACACCTCACCTTCAAATTATTACCTTTGAAGGACTAGAATCAATTTGTCTGTTCTGTTATTAATATACTATTTATACCCACAAACTGCTACACTTGCCACATTCTTCCTTCTATGTAAATAAACATGTATTAATATATCTTCCTCACAAGGCTGGAGGCTTTGTGAGGGTAGCACCATGGATAAACACAGTGTCTGGTATAGATGGTTCTTGATTGGTTCAACTGAATTTGTCCATAATCACTTAGATATTCCCAGCTGTGTTGTTTAGGGGCCAAATAATCATTGCACTTTAAAGGGGAAAAAACCTGAAACAAAAGTGTTTGGGGGTTTAAGGAAAATTATTTTTCAGGTACTTCAAACGTTGTACAACTTAAGATACAAAATATATTTTAATTGTTAGTTGCTAAATGAGAATCATAAAGATAATGTTAAGCATTACAAAATCCTGAAAATACGTACATGTATATGCCAATTCATCTGTGCTAAGAATTAAAATGACTTTTTAAATTCTATGTCAGCCAGTAAACTTCTCAGCTTCAATGTCATTAACATTTTAGTCCAACAGAAACACAGTCAGGAAATGCAAATCAAACCACAAGATACCTCTTCATAACTATCAGAATAACTATAATCAAAAAGACAGAAAATAAGTATTGGTGAAGATGTAGAGAAAGTGGAATCCTCATACACTGCTAGTGGGAATGTGAAACAGTGCAGCCACTTTGAACAAGAGTCTGGCAGTTCTTCAGTTAGGCACAGAGTTACCATATGATTCACCAATTTCATTGCTAGGTATATAACCAAGAGAGGTGAAACATATGTACACATGAAAATTTGCACACAAATGTTCATAGCAGCATGAGTCATGACAGCCAAAGAGCAGAAATAACTCCAATGTCTGTCAACTGATTAAATCAATAAACAGAATATGGTCTATCCATACAATGGAATATTATTCAGCAATAAAACGAAATAAAGTACTAAATACACTATAACAAGTTTGTCCATCCCACAACCTGAGAGCTGCATGTGGCCAAAACAGCTTTGAATGTGGCCCAACACAAACTCATAAACTTTCTTAAAGCATTATGAGATTTTTTTGTGATTTTTTTAAGCTCATCAACTATCACTAGTATTAGTGTATTTTATGTGTGGCCCAAGACAATTCTTCTTTTTCCAATGTAGCCCAGGAAGGCCATAAGATTGAACACTCCTGCACTACAAAATGGATGAACTTTGAAAACATGCTAAGTGAAAGAAACCCATCAGAAAAAGCACATATTGTATGAGTCCTATTACAGACTGAATATCTGTGTCCCCCCAAATTCATATGTTGAAATCCTAACCTCCAATGTGAAGGCACTGGGAGGTAGGGCCTTTGGGAGATAATTAGGCCATGAGGGTGGAGGCCTCATTAATGGGATCAGAGTCATTATAAAAGAGACCCCAAAGAGCTCTCTCACTGTCTTTCGACTATGTGATAATCCAATAAAATGAGAAGGCAATCTACAAACCAGGAAGCAGGCCCTTAATCAGACACTGGATCTGCCAGCACCTTGATCCTGCACTTCCCAGCCTCCAGAACTGTGAGAAATAAGTTGTTGTTTAAGCCACAGTCTATAGTAGTTTGTTATAGTAGCCCAGCCTTAAACAATTCCATTTATATGAAATATCCAAAATAGGCAAATGAATAGAGACAGAAAGTAGATTAGTAGTTGCCTAGGGCTTGGGTAAATGGGGGAATTAAGGAGCGACAGTTATAGGGTATAGGATTTCTTTTGAGAGTAATAAAAATGTTCTAAAATTGGTGGCGATGAACGTAAAACTCTGTGAATATACTAAAAGCCACTGAATTGTACACTTCAAATGAATGAACTGCATAGTATGTGAACTACATCTCTAAAACTGTTTTTAAAAAACTGCTGGGGGTCTGATGCAGTGGCTCTCGCCTGTAATCTCAACACTTCGGGAGGCCAAGGTGGGAGGATCACTTGAGACCAAGTGTTCAAGACCAGCCTTGGCAATATAGCAAGACCCTATCTCTACAAAAAAATTTAAGAATTAGCCAGATGTGGTGGCACATGCCTGTAGTCCCAGCTCCTTGGGTGGCTGAGGTAGGAGAATGGCTTGAGCCTGGGAGGTGGAGGTTGGGTGACTCCAGCCTGGGCAACAGAGCAAGATACTGTCTGAAAAAAAAAAAAAAAGAAAACGGCTGGAACTTCAGTCAGTTATGACAATTAAGTAACATATAGGTTATTTAATAGTAGATAGTACAGGCTGAAAAGTATTGTGGTTTTGCATCTTGACCAAAAGATGACTGGAAAAATTTAACACATTTGTGAATTTTCATAAGCAAGGGCAATTCTGTATGCCAAACTTGAAAATATCCATATTATTTTCACATGCATTGGGAAAATGTATCTAACATCGACTCAGTCGTACAGTCAAGAACCTGCAATAGCGGTCATCCTTGAGCCCTTCCTCTTCAGCCTCATATCCAATCCATAACCAAGACCTACCAATTCTACCTCCTTCTCCATTTCCAATGTCAACACTGCAGTCCGAGATATCACCATGCTCTCTTGCTAAGGTTACTATAATAGCCTAACCTGATATCCAGTGTCCACTCTAACATCCCCTCCATTCTCCATGCAACAGCAAAGCAATTTTTAAGAAAATCTGACCAGGTTTATACCATGCTTTAAATTGCTTTCGATTGCCCTTAGAGATAGGAAGTAATAATGGTTGTAGGAAAGCAGATATAATTAGTATTACTCCCTGGGGGAAGTCTTCTCTCAACCTTCAGATTAGGATCAGTCTCCTGTTACACCCTCTCCTGACAACAGGACTTCTTTACTTATCACAGATGTAAATAAATAACTCAAACTATCTTACTTACCCAATATCCAAAATTCCCACCACAGTATCTAATATACAGCAGGTAGCTAATAAACATGCTTTAAAGAAATGCCTTGGGTTCTCTAAATCATAAAACCACATGCTGTGTGATATAATAGGCTAACCTACCCAACTCTGCAAGGGCTAAAACCAACAGTTACCAAAAGAAACAAGAGAGGTTATCTGCCCCATCCCTGCTCCACGAGCCTCAGCAATACCCTCTCTGCCACCTTTGATTTACTACTGCTTATATTTCCTGCAGCACTTATGAGACATGCATTTAAACAGCTGGCTTCCATCTTCCCTATCTAATCATCTATAAAAATAAAACATCATTTATATTATCACAATCATTTCCATGGCAAATATGAAAATGTCAGTGCCCTAACTCAAGGACTACAAGGAAAAATAGCAGCCTTGCAGGAAATTTTGTCATAGGCAGATGTTAGCTACTCAAGTTCCATTTATAGGACATGTTTCCAAGCAAGTCTATTCTTTCCTGACTTTAATTTCCTCCTGTAAAAATGACATTTGGTAGACTCTCTAAATCTTCAAATTTCCTTTTTCTTTTGATTAATTGTACCATCCTTTAGTAACATAGAAACAAATCCTTTTTTCTCTATTACTAAAACAGTTTCTACTACCAGGCTACTTTTGCAAAGATTTGATGCTCGAAACATGTATCACTTATAACAAGAAAATCTAAAAGAATTGGTATTTACAACCTCTGTGGTATGACCATTGTAAAGACAAAACTGAGAGCTAATCAAGCTAAGCAACTCTCACTAAATGGAGAAAAAAAATATAAGTAATACTAAGATTTGCCTCTTAAGGACTTGATCGGATGTCTATGAACCCAGCGTCTAGGGAAAGTTCTACTCCAGTATTCTGCAAACATTCCTCTTGTTCCAAATATTTCCTCCACTCCCATATCACCCCAAAAGAGTGGTCTGATCCTCCTTTTGAAACTTAATCCTTTGGAAAAGAAAAGAGACCAATAGGCTAACTAAAAAGCCTCTCTGCTATTAAAGAAAAAAAAGTACACAAATTTTCCCCAAAACATCCTTCTCCTGGATAGGTGCCACCCTTAGTCATACACAGCTGGTGTTCACTCACTAAAATACTCCATTCAAAAACAAGCCCCCTTTATCCTATTATCTATTAATTTTATTTTTATATATAAATTAATTTTATATAATTAATCCTATTATCTATGACATCTATTAATTTTCAAATTGCCTCTACTATAATAAACTTCATATTCTGTGTAACTTTTGAAAATAACCTATTCTAGCCAGTTCCCAATTCATCTTGACACCAATTTATTTTTTAAATTTCTCAGAGAATTCCTAAAAAACAAGGCTTACCACTATTTCAAGCCAAAGAAAGCAAAGGAATTGACTAACAAAATAACAGGCAAATAACTGCTTAAAACTAATGTGCAATACCAATTAAAACATTTAAAATCAATAACAATTTTTAAAACTATAAATTTAGCAATTTAAGTACATCTTAGAATATATGTATTCCTTTATCACAACTTTAAATTGTACTAGTTAAAAGGCCACTTTCTCAAGTCTACTCTTACTTCTAAGGTAAACTTACTCAGTTTCATAGCTTTAAAAACCACCTATACATATGCTGATACTCAAATTTAAATCTCCAGCCCCAACCTCTCCTCCACGCTCTGGGCTTACTCAACATAGCCAACTGCATGTCTATTAGGCATTTTAAATTTGACATGTGTAAAGGGGAACTCATTTTAACCCCTAACCACTCCTTCAAAAGTCTTCTCCATCCCAGGAAATTTCATTACTATTCACATAGTTGCTAAAAGCAAAACCAAAGAACCTAAAAGGAAGTGAAATTCGAGTATATGCTCCAACATGGATAAACCTTGATAACGATTTGCTAAGTGAAATAAGCCAGACATAAAAGGACAAGTATCATATGACTCCACTTACACGAGTTGGAACAATCAAATTCAGAGACAGAAAATACATTAGTGGTTACCAGGGGCTAGAAACAGGGGGAAATGGGGAGTTCTTATTTAATGAATAGAGTTTCAGTTTGGAATGATCAGAAAGTTCTGAGGATGAATAGTGATGATGGTTACACAACCATGTTAGTGTACTTAAGGCCACTGAATTGCACACTTTAAAATCATTTAAATAGTCAGTTTTATATTATGTATATTTTACTATACCAAAATAATAAAGAGAAAAAAACATCTCTTTCCTTCATCATCCACATCCAATTCATCAGCAAGTCATCTTGGCTCTGTCTTCAAAATATCTTTGGAACCTAAGTACTTATCACTACCTCTACCACCATAGCCCAAGCTATCAACTTTAGCTTACACTCTGGCATTAGCTACTAGCTAGTCCTCTTGTTCTATTCTTATTCCCCTATACTCTATTCTCTATACTACAGCCAGATCCTTTTAAGGAGTAATTAGACTGTCACTGCCCTGGTCAAAAACCCACTACACTATACTCAGAAAAAAATCCAAATTTCCAGCTAGGTGCAGGGGCTCACGCCTGTAATCCCAGCACTTTGGGAGGCCAAGGCAGGCAGATCATGACATCAGGAGTTCAAGACCATCCTGGCCAACATGGTGAAACCCCCTCTCTACTAAAAAAAAAAAAATACAAAAATTAGCTGGGTGTGGTGGCATGTGCTTGTAATCCCAGCTACTCCGGAGGCTGAGGCAGGAGAACTGCTTGAACCGGGACCCTGGAGGTCAAGGCTGTAGTGAGCCAAGATGCTGCCACTGCACTCCAGCCTGGGCAATAGAGCAAGACTCCGTCTAAAAAAAAAAAAAAAAGGAAAAAAATCCAAATTTCCACCACAGCTTATGAGGCTCTGTCTGACATGCCTCTATCTACCTTTCCCCTAGTCCATTCTAGTCACATGAACCTTCTTCCTATTTATTCTGTTCATGAGGCTTTCCTCCTGTTTATAAAAACACTTCAAATAATCCAAGTTGATTCTACCTCAGGGCTTTTGCTCTTCCTGTGGCCCAATTACTCAATTCATTCAAATGTCTGCTCAAATGTCATGTCTTCAAAGATCTCCTCCATGACATCCTTACCTATTTTACACCTCCTATCACTTTCTTTTTATTTTATTATTTTACTTTTCATATTTTAGAGATGGGGGTCTCACTCTGTTGTCCAGGCTGCAGCACAGTGATGTGATCATAGCTCACTGCAGCCTCAAACCCCTGGGCTCAAGCAATCTGCCTCAGCCTCCTAAGTAGGTGGGACTACAGCTGTACACCACCATGCCCATCTAATTGTTGGTGTAGAAACAGGGATCTCACTATGCTGCTCAAGCTGGTCTGAAAGTCCAGGCCTGAAGTGATTCTCCGAGTTCAGCCTCCCAAGTTGCTGGGATTAAAGGCATGAGCCACAGCACCCATTTTCTACATCCTTACACTGTTTTATTATTTTTTGTAACCATTATTACTACCTAAAAGTATATGTTTATTATGTCTCTTCCAATAAATACACTGTAGACTCCTTAAAGACAGAAACTTACACATTTTACCACTATATCTCTAGGACTAAAAAGAGTGCATAGCACATGTAAAGTACTCAGTAAAATCTTGAATTAATAAAATTATCCTTATTTATAGAAGCACTGAGTATTATACCCTTGATTTTCATTTCATATAAATAGCCTTTATTGGACATTAAAGGAAAGAACATTATTTGTAACAACCAAGAGGTAAGCCTCAATCACCTTAAGTTCCTATTTTGCCTTTTCAATCAGGGTCAGACTTTGAAAATGGAACAAATCCTTCACAATGCAATCAGTGTGGCCCACAACCCAAAACCCTATGAATTTCACCTCAATTTTTAAAATTAACTAATAAACATTCTTCTATCAGCACCAGGTAACACCCTAGATATTAACAGTTTCTGCTCAGATCTTCCTCCTCTGTGTACCAGTGCCCCACTAAGAAAATAGGAAGGACTGCCAAAATATAGACATCTAAAGATTACCACGAGATTTCTTTTCCCTAACTTTAGCTACAGACTGGTCATTTTGGAAGATGTGCTATTAGATGTCTGCAAAATCAGAATAATAATGCCTTAATTGTTCACAGATGCTTTTAATTTGTGTGTCTGACACCATCACTTAAACCACATTTCACTTGGCAATGACCTAATAAAATACTCCTCATGCCTTAATTTCTATAACAAGTTCCTTTCCCTCACTAAGTAGGTAAATAGAAAATTAGCATTTGTTATTCTGTTACATGTATCAGCTCAGGGGCTAACAGACAGCATCAGAAACCAATGGAATTATGCCTATCCAGAGTGATAGTTTTCATTAACGTTTCTTGGCTGCGATACCCTTCAGCTGCACACAGTGTTTTAAATAGCCTAATAGAAACATGATACAAATATCCTATTCCTTCTTAAGTAAGCTGTAGTTTTAATCATTTTTAAAGAAAATGCATATGTGGAGAATGGGATTAGACACATTGGTGTCCTTTATTTAAGCCACCCCAAATAGCCCAAAGGACAGAACCAGAGCCTTCATCAGTTTCCATGGTGACTGGCAAAGGGCCCCATCACCGTACAGATAACATTTCAGCACAAAGTTGAGAGCAAAGGCTGTTCAGGGTTTGGAGAAGGCTTATGCTTTCTTATCAACTCAGAAAAAAATCGAAACAGAAAGCAACCCTATAGCCATGCAGGGAATCTAGACTTCCTTCAAAGACTACCTGAGTACTTTCCTCCCTTAATTCAAGAATGTTACATTGTTTAAGAGCCACAAGCAGTAATCTAATTTGTCAGTTATTGCTCTTAGAAAATCCTAGCTTGTTACCTGTCCTGACAGTAATAAAATCATCTTTTAAAGCAACAGTAGGATACAGTTCTTCCAGCTCAACTAAAAAATAGGCAGTTGTACTTTACACTCAGTGAAGTAGAACAAGCTGCCTGCTCTCTTTAAGCGGCCATTTAAGATTTTTAACAGAACTACAAAGGAGACTCACGTCCTTTTGGAAGATAAGAGAGAGAGAGACTTTCTGAAGAAGCTTCTTCAGGAATCCATTTTCTGTCAAATTAATTCATGTGGTTAATTTGGCAAAGCATTTGAGAGATGAAGGAAAAAGCAAGCACATGGTGAGAGTTTCAAGCTTATAATGAGTTTTGTCTTATTACATCAGCAATATATAAAGGCTCTTTAAAAGTGTTTTCCCTTTCATCTGAACGCTCATTGACCCATTTCTGCACAGTGGAGCTGACCCAAGCCCTTTCACCTAGTGCAACTGCCAAAAGTGAACCATCATACATTCCTGACTGGAAAGAAACAGGCTGGAACAAAATCTGTCATGTGAAACATTTCACAGCCAAAATTAAAGCTTTAAAATGCCACAACCGAAGACAAAACTGTTTTGATTTCAATTCTCAGAGCCTTTAATCTTATTAAAGCTTGTTCTAAATCGAATACTTGCCCACTTTCCTAAATTTTCTGGCACATTAGAATAAGATTTCAAACAAGTCTTTGGTTTTTGCTATATATGTTTTAACTGAAATAAAAATGCTGAAGCACAAGATAAAAACTCTCTTATCTAAAAGCTTCTCTAAACATAATTCTCCCAAGTCAAAATGATTCCTTGGCAAACTTACGGACATTTTAGAAAATGCAGTAACAGCATTCAAAACCTTGGAGAATTCCACCAAAGTGTAATCTGTTTTCTACCACTTAGCATTTACTGAGTATGTTACAATGGGCCAGTCAATAGTGGCCGATGATGTAAGAAGCAGTCCCTGACCTTGTGAAAGTCATGGTCACACTAATGGCATGAGATAAACACGTAAATCAATAGAGAAGGAAACGACATTTAAAACCACTAAGGTGGCTCCACATAAGAAGTGACATCCAATCCAAGACCTGAAGGATAATAGAAGCTGGGCAAAGAAGGCAAGGAAGACAGTCAGTGCAAAGGAGCAGTACCAATAAAGTCAAGTACAGAGTGGAAAATTAGGCAGAACGCAATTCTTAAGAATTAAGCCAAGCGGCCAGGTGTGGTCGCTCACGCCTGTAATCCTAGCACTTTGGGAAGCTGAGGTGGGTGAATCTCTGGCGGTCAGGAGTTCAAGACTAGCCTGGCTAACATGGCAAAACCTTGTCTCTACTAAAAAAAGCAAAAATTAGCTGGGCGTGGTGGCGGGCACCTGTAATCCCAGCTACTTGGGAAGCTGAGACAGGAGAATCGCTTGAAACTGGGATGTGGATGTTGCAGTGAACCAAGATTATGCCACTGCACTCCAGCCTAGGCCATAAAGTGAGACTCTATCTGAAAAAAAAAACAAAAAACAAGAACTAAGCCAAACAATCTCAGTAGAGACCTGTAGGCCATAAGAACCATCCTACAATCAATATGAAGAACCATTATTTAATTCAAGGTGGATGAGATTAAACAGACCAATTAAGAGGCTATGGAAAACTCTCAAGTGAAAGATGATAAAATTCTTAGCTAGGTTCAGGACAGTGGAGAGAAAGAGATACCTCTCAAATAAAAAACCAGCACTTAGTGGCTGATACATAGAAGCAGAGTGGGTGAGATGAAAGACAAGGATGATGTTAAGGTTTCAAGGCTTTTGATATCCCTCCCATCAAAAAGGAGGTCTATGTCTCCTCCCCTTGAACGTAGGAGGCACATAACTACTTCAACCACTAATCCAGACTGACTACCAAGGATAGGTCACAAAAGGCCATACAGCTTTCTCCTTATTCACTGGGACGCTTTAAGAGCTCTAAGCCACCAAGTAAGTCCAATTACACTGAGGCTGCCATGCTACGAGAAAGACCATGGAACATGGAACAGCCATGCAAAAGCACTGCAATCAACAATCCTACCTGAACTAAGCCTTCAAGTCATTTCAGGGCAACTACCAAACTTGTGAGTAAAAAGCCTCCAGATAAGTTACCAGTGAAAAGTCCATTTTTCACATGAATATAAAGCAAGAACATGTGCTAGGAATAAAGAAACTGGAATTGGATAGAGGACTTGATGAGAGTGGGAAAGATTTGGAAGAGCATCTGTGGTGAGAAGTAGACTGGAGGTAATTAAGGAATCATCAGGTCATATAGCGAGCCTAGAGCAAACTGGAAACAACAATCTCCCAAATAGTCACTAGGCTATACCTTAAGATAAAGGTAGGCCTGGTGATGCACACATGTAATCCCAGCTGAGGCAGGAAGATGACTTAAGCCCAGAAGTTTCAGACCAGCCTGGGCAACAAAGTGAGACCCTGGCTCTGCCAAAAATAAAAGATTAGCCAGGCATGGTGGTGTATACCTATAGTCCCAGCTCCTCAGGAGGCTGAAGTAGGAGGACTGCTTGAGCCCAAGAGTTCAAGGCTGCAGTGAGCTATAATCATGCCACTACACTCTAGCCTAGGTAAGACGGCAAGACACCATCTCTAAAAATAAAGAAAGAAAAAGATAAGGGCAGGGCTGTTTCAGTTTTGTATCCCCCATGCCAAGCAGAGCACATAAGAGACAATAAGCCCTTAGCAAACATTTGGTAAATGAATGTATGAAAGTTTGTGTGTAGATGTCACAATTATCAAATATTCACAAGAAAAATTCATCAATTATAATGAGTATTTCCATTTCTTATCCTAAAAATATTCTTAGTTTTAGTAAAGAGTTGGGCTTTATAATTACAAATATAGTTTCTGAGTCCCTCTCTCGGTGAATATGAAATGTGTGAATTCAAATGCACTCGAAAATATAAACACATTTCCTACCAAGAATTACCTTTGAATTGATAAGCAAAAAGCAAAAAATAATAATTTTGCAATTGTTTCTTCTGAATCTGACCTTTTGCCCTAGTTTCTCCTCTAGCTTTAAAATAACTATACTTTAAACAAAAATAGCATACCTTTCCTCCAAAATGGCTAACCACAATACTGAAACAAAATTTTTTTTGTAAGAAATGTTACATGTTGTATATACTTCCAAACTATAACAAAAACATTAAGAACAGGTTAATTTAATATAGCATAATCCCTTTAAAACACATATATTAAAGAAAAGATGAGCCCCAACCTTATAAACTTGAACTAAGTAGTATAAATCAGGATTTCCCATATGTAATTGTGAGAAACATATTTTCATTCATATTTACTTGAAACTCACATAAATAATATTCCAGATTCTAATAATAGTGAGCTAATAAGAACAACTCTTAGTAGCATTTACTATATGCCAGACACCATGCTAAGTGCTTTACATGTATTATTTCCTTTAATACTCACAAGAACGTTATTAGGTAGGTACAGGCAAAAGTCAGATTGCAAGAGACAGAGCCAGAATCAAGCCCATGTGTATCTGACACCAAAAGGCTGGACTATTAACTACTATACACATATTAATGAAGAAAATAGTGTTATAAGTAGTAATACAAAATATATTCTCACTTAAGACTGTTGAACTTTTCAAAAATCAAAACCTAAATTTTGAACTAAAATTTCTTAGTTTGTTCTGACATGATCACAGAACTTCAAAGGCTAAAGATAATCTTAACTGTGTTTAAAGAACCACTCATAATAATTTGTGAAAAAAAGCACTACATCTAGGAAGAATAAGGGTAAAGACATTATGTGATCATGAGAAAAAAATAAATATTTTGAGAAAACATCAATAAAAAAGAAATAACAGCAGAAACAGGTCTTTGAAGATAAGACTGCTTTTTTTCCCATCTGTAAGTCCAATAAAAATTTTGGTTAATGATTCCTTGTAGCAATGGAAAATAAGTAAAAATATAAAATAAATTTTGCTAAAACAATTGAGTAGGCCAGCCTGGCCCAGTGGCCTGCTCCTGGAATCCCAGCACTTTGGGAGGCCGAGGCAGGCGGATCGCCTGAGGTCAGGACCAGCTTGGCCAAGATGGTGAGACCCCGTCTCTAGCAAAAATACAAAAATTAGCTGGGCATGGTGGCATGCACCTGTAGTCCCCGCTTCTTGGGAGGCTCAGGCAGGAGAATCACTTGAACCTGGGAGGCGGAGGTTGCGGTGAGCCATGATCATGCCACTGCACTCCAGTATGGGCGACAGAGCGAGACTCCATCTCAAAAAAACAAAATACAAAAATTAGCTGGGCGAGTAGCTGTAATCCCAGCTACTCAAGAGGCTGAGGTGGGAAAATCATGTGAACCTTGGAGGCGGTTGTTGCATTTATGTTATATAAGGCCACTGGACTCCAGCCTGGGCACAGAGCAAGACTCCATCTCTCAAAAAAAAAAAAAAAAAAAAGAATCGAGTAGGCCAGGCACAGTAATCCTAGCACTTTGGGAGGCCAAGGCTGGGCAGATCACTTGAGGCCAGAAGTTCAAGGGTAGCCTGGCAATCATGGCAAAAGCCTGTCTCTAAAAGAAATACAAAAAATTAGCCAGATGTGATGGCACACACCTGTAATCCCAGCTACTCAGGAGGTAGAGCCAAGATTGTACCACTTGTACTATAGCTTGGGTGAGAATAAGACTCTGTCTCAAAAAAAAAGAATCGAGGAGAGAGATCCAAGATGGCCGATTAGCAACAGCTCAAGAATATAGCTCCCAGTGAAAGCACAGAGAACGACTGGATGTTGCACTGTCCGACGAATTTTTGTTGCCCACAGACTGGGAGATTCCCGGCAGAGGAGCCACACGGGTCGCCAGCACGACTCTTTTGGCCGGCGTGTCTGTTTTGCCGGTGCCCCAGTGCGGCGCTTCCCGGTGCGAAGTATATGGGACAGACAGGCTCGGCTGGTCCCATACCCACAAGGAAAACAGCAATTGGAAGCGCTGAGGACTGAGAGTTTCACAGCAAGCACAGCCGAACCCGGGAAGGTCCGGCTCTGTGGGGAATGGGTGTCCGCCAAAGGAAAACTAAGAAACAGAAAAAAAAACTTCATTGCCGGGCGGAGAGAGATTCAAGATGGCCGCTTAGCAGCAGATCAGGATTGTAGCTCCCAGTGAAAGTGCAGAAAGCAAGTGGACGCTGCAATTGCAGATGAATTTTTGATGCCCACAAACTGGGAGATTCCTGGCGAAGGAGCCACACGAGTCACCAGTGCAACTCTTTTGGCCGGCGCGGCTGTTTTGCCAGTGCCCCGGCGTGGTGCTTCTCGGTGCGGAGTATACGGGACTGGGTGCCCTTTTAGTTGGGCTCGCCTGGTCCCATCCCCACAAGGAGAACAGCAATGGGAAGCGCTGAGGACTGAGAGCAAGCACAGCTGAACCCGGGAAGCACAGCAAGCACAGCTGAACCCAGGAAGACCCAGCTCTGTGGGGAAGGGGCGCCCCCAGAAGGAAAACTAAGAAACAGAAAAAACTTCATAACCAACAAGCCGGACATCCACTCAGAGACCCAATCTGAAAGTCGGCAATTACAAAGACAACAGGTGGATAAATCCACAAAAATGGGAAGAAACCAGTGCAAAAAGGCTGAGAACATCCGAAATCAGAATGCCTCTCCTCCTACCGGCGATCGCAGCTCCTCATCAGCAAGAGAACAAGGCTTGACGGAGGATGAGGTGATGAACTCACAGAATCAGGCTTCAGAAGGTGGATAATAAGAAACTTCTGTGAGCTAAAAGAACATGTTCTAACCCAATGCAAAGAAACTAAGAACC
>CAUYQU010028207.1:0-29879 GCA_963574635.1 Cheracebus regulus
TAGCTCCTGTTGCATTGTGTGAAGAAGAATATGCTGCCATGGCTAGTCTTAATAAGAAAGGAAGTTATAAGCAACTAGTAATGAATTAACAAGTAAATACTTTGGGTCTAAAATTAGGACTTCTATGACTAAAGATAATACATTTTATCTCTAATCTTGCCTTCTTGTTTTATTTCATTGAGTTGATCTTCAATCTCTGATATCCTTTCTTCGGCTTGATCAATTCGGCTATTGAAATTTGTGTATGCTTCATGAAGTTCTTGTGCTGTGTTTTTCAGTTTTATGTTCTTCTCTAAGCTGGTTATTCTAGTGAGATTTCATCTGAATAAAGAAAATGTGGCACATATAGACCATGGAATACTATGCAGCCATAAAAAAGGATGAGTTCATGTCCTTTGCAGGCACATGGATGAATCTGGAAACTATCATTCCCAGCAAACTGACACAACAACAGAAAACCAAACACTGCATGTGCTCACTCATAAGTGGGTGTTGAACAATGAGAACACATGAACACAGGGAGGAGAACATCACACACTGGGATCTGTTGTGGGTTGGGGTACTAGGGGAGTGATAGCAGGGAGTGGGGAGGTTGGGGAGGGATAATATTAGGAGAAATACCTAATGTAGGTGAAGGGGGAATGGAGGTAGCAAACCCCCATGTCATGTGTATACCTATGTAACAGTCCTGCAAGAGCTGCACGTGTACCCCAGAACTTAAAGTATAATAAGATAAATACATAAATAATCCCTTGTAAATACTGAGGGATGACTGTGTGCACATAATGATTCCATACATACATCTGGAAGGAGAGAGTGTGGGTTTTAGTTTGTTGTTTTAATATACTTTAAATTTATCTATATTATTCCTGGATATGAATAAAACAACATTTTAAGAACAACAGCAAAAAAAGATAATACATTTTATCTGTGTTCTCCTGATTTTTAAGAACCAGACTGAGTGAGACTAAGACAAAATCCTTGGGCAACTGCAATAATATCATTTATTTATAGCATATGAATAATTTTTAAAAACCCCACATGTATTATATAATTATATTCATTACATATAAGCCACATACAGTGATATAGATTTTTCCCAGATAGGCAATGTTACTATGTCCATTTTTCAAGGGCTTGTTAATAGGTGTGTATATTCACGGGTGTATGTGTGTAATACCAACAGACATTCTGGCTTTGTATTAGATGCCTGTATTTTGTATTATGTAAAATTTATAAAATCCTGAAAAACAGTGGATGGGTAGTAAAAATAAAGTGCTGCTTTACCAAGAAAACAGTGTTCTGAACCTTAGGCTATAGATGGTAATTTAACATATGCCACTGTAAATTATAGTTTGTTTGACCAATTTTTAAAATAAGATATTTTAGACCTATAAATAGCATAAAATGTGCTCCATTGTATTTATTGTTTAGCATCAACAGAGTACTCAACCTTGTAAAAAAACATAAAATTACAACAAACTACCCAACTTCATACAATAGAATGTGTAGAATGTGAAGTTGAGTGCAAGCAGTTGTGCTAGGCATTGTGACTGTGTAAACAGGTCAACAACATAGTGTTCAAACTTTCTTCATTTTTCATTTTTTATCTACTATTTAAATACACAAGGTCTACATCCACAAAAAGGATAAAGGAGGTAATATTTATGCATGTGTGATTTAAAACATTTATTACTTTGTTACCTACTATATTGTATCTAAGGCATTAAACTAGGTATTACTACATGCATTATCTCATATGATGACCATATTAACTTTATGAAGTGGTCATTATTATTCTCACAGTACCAAAGAATTAACTTACTCTTTTAATGGCTTGTGGAAGAATTAGGTTGCTGTGTTAGTCCATTTTTATACTGCTATAAAGACAAAGCAGAGACTGCTAATTTATTTTTTGAAAAAAGAGGTTTAGCTGGGCATGGTGGCCTGTAATCCCAGCACTTTGGGAGGCCAAGGTGGGTAGATCACCTGAGGTCAGAAGTTGTAGACCAGCCTAGCCAACATGGTGAAACACTATCTCTACTAAAAATAAAAAAAGAGCCAGATGTTGTAGCAGGCATCTGTAATCACAGCTAGTTGAGAGGCGAGGCAGGAGAACCATTTGAACCTAGGAGGCAAACATTACAGTGAGCCAAGATCATACCATTGCACTCCAGCCTGGGTGACAAGAGGGAAACTCTGGGCACAGTGGCTCACACCTATAATCCCAGCACTTTGGGAGGCTGAGGCAGGCGGATCATAAGGTCAAGAGATCGAGATCAGCCTGACCAACATGGTGAAACTCCATCTCTACTAAAAATATAAAAATTAGCTGGGCATGTTGGTGCATGCCTGTAGTCCCAGCTAATTGGGAGGCTGAGGCAGGAGAATTTCTTGAACCCAGGAGGCAGAGGTTGCAGTGAGCTGAGATCGCGCCACTGCACTCCATCCTAGCGCCTGGCGACAGAGTGAAATTCTGTCTGAAAAAAAAAAAAAAAGGTTTACTGGGCTCACAGTTTCACCTGGCTGGGCAAGCCTTACAATCATGGCAGAAGGCCAAGGAGGAGCAAAAGCACATCTTACATGGCAGTAGGCAAGACAGCATGTGCAGGGGAACTGCCCTTTATAAAACCACCAGATCTCATGAGACTTATTCACTATCACAGAACAGCAAGGGCCAAACCTGTACCCATAATTCAATTATCTTCCACCAGTTCCCTCCCAGAACACTTGGGGATTATGGGAACTGCAATTCAAGATGAGATTTGGGTGGGGACACAGCCAAATCATATCAGATGGGAAATCAGTTTTATCTGATTCAAAGACAAGTTTCCTGTACTGCACCTTAGCCTGCCATTCAAAAAGCCCTAATTGTTACATCACTGACTACTGATGTGAAGTTGTTGTTATTCTAAAACATGAAGGGTCATCCCTTTTCAGATACAAATGTAATTCCTAAATAGTACATTTTTTTTTCTCTGCAAGGGTAGGGGAAGGAGATAATAATGCAGTCGCAGTTGGATAACATTATTAGTAGGTTGGATGTTTTAGACAGCTGCAAATTCCTGGGAAAATTCCAATGCAACCCTCATATGTTACTTGATAGAAATGAATTACAAATAATTTTTACAAGTCTCTAAAAGAGCTAGCATTAATTGAGCCATTTCAGTACATGGAGTGGTTCAGGATTATATTCAGCATCTTTAAACATTTTCTTGACTATATTTTCTTTTTAAAAAAGTATCTAAGATTCAGGGGATTTTGAATTTCTGAACTTCAATGATAAGCCTATTTTTTTCTTTCCAACTTTTACTTTAAGTTCAGTGGGTACATGTGCATGTAAAAATTGCATGTCATGGGGGTTTGGTGTACAAATTATTTTGTCATCCAGGTAATAAGAATAGTACCAAATATGTGGTTTTTTGATCCTCTCCCTCCCTCTAACCTGCACTCTCAAGTAGGCCTTGACATGTATTGTTCCCTTCTTTGTATCTATGTACACTCAATGTTTATCTTCCATGTATAAGTGAGAACATGTGGTATTTGGTTTTCTGTTCTTGAATTAGTTCATTTAGGGTAATGGCCTCCACCTCCATTAATGTTGCTGCAAAGGAAGTGATTTCATTCCTTTTTATGGCCATGTACTATTCCATGGTATATACGTACTATATTTTCTTTGTTCAGTTCATCATTGACATTTAGTTTGGTTCCATGTCTTTGCTATTGTGAATAGTGCTGTGATAAACATATGCATGCATGTGTTTTTATGGTAGAACAATTTATATTCCTTTTGGGTACATACCCAACAATGGCATTGCTGGGTCAAATGGTAGTTTTGTTTTGAGTCCTTTGAGAAATCTCCAAGCTGCTTTCCACAGTGGCTGAACTAATTTACATTCCCACCAGCAGTATATAAGCATTCTCTTTTCTCCACAACCTTGCCAGTATTTGTTATTTTTTGAGGTTTTGATGATAGCCATTTTGACTGGTATCAGATAGTATCTCGTTGTGGGTTTGATTCAGACCTCTCTGGTTACTAGTGATGTTGAGCATTTTTTCATGTGCTTGTTGACCGCATTTATGTCTTCTGAAAAGTGCCTGTTCATGTCCTTTGTCCATTTTTTAATAAGTTGCTTGGGTTTTGCTTGTTAATTTGTTTGAGTTCCGTATAGATTTTGGATATTAGACCTTTGTCAAATGCATACTTTGCAAATATTTTCTCCAATGTTGTATGTTTTCTGTTTACTATATTGATAGTTTCTTTTGCTGTTTGAGAGCTCTTTAATATAATTAGGTCACACTTTTCAATTTTTGTTTCTGTTGCAATTGCTTTTTGAATGTTCATCATGAAGCCTTTGCCAAGGCCTATATCCAGAATGGTATTTCCTAGGATTTCTTCTAGGGTTTTCAGTTTGGGGTTTTCCATTTAAGTCTTCAATCCGTTTTAATTTGATTTTGTGTAGGGTGTAAAGAAAGGGTACAGGTTCAATGTTCTGCATATGGCTATCCTGTTATCACAGAGAGCCATTTATTGAATAGGAATTCCTTTTCCTATTGCTGGTTTTTGTCAACTTTGTCAAAGATTAAATGGTTGTAAGCGTGCAGCTTTATTTCTAGGTTCTCTGACCTGTTTCATTGGTCCCTGAGTCTATTTTTGTACCAGTGCCATGCTGATTTGATTACTGTAGTATAGTCTGAAGTCAGGTACTATGATTCTTCCAACTTTGTTCTTTTTGCTTATGATTGCTTTGGCTGTTTGTGCTCCTTTTTTAGTTCTGTATAAATTTTAGAATTGTTTTTGTTCTAGTTTTGTAAAAAAAAAATATCATTGGTAGTTTGATAGGAATTATATTGAATCTGTAAATTGCATTACACTGTATGGCCATTTTAACAATATTGATTCTTCCAATCAATCAGCATGGAGTGTTTTTTTTTTTAATTGTTTGTGTTGTCTCTGATTTTTTTAAGCAGTATTTTTTAAAATTTTTCATTGTACAGATTATATACTTTCCTGCTTAGCTATATTCCCAGGTATTTTTGTGTGTGCTTACTGTGAATGGGATCACATTCTTGATTTGACTGTCATTGTGGATGATATTGGTATATAGAAATGCTACTGATTTTTGTACATTGGTTTGGAATCCTGAGACTTTGCTCAAGTTGTTGATTAGATCTAGAAGCTTTTGGGCAGAGACTATGGAGTTTTCTAGGTATAAAATTGTATCATATTCAAAGAGAGATAGTTTGATTTCCCTCTTTCCTATTTGTATGCCTTTTATTTTTAATTTTTCTCGCCTAATTGCTCTGGCTAGAGCTTCCAGTACTATGTTGAATAAGCATAGTAAAAGTAGGCATACTTGTCTTATTCTCATTCTCAAAAGGAATGCTTTCAGCTTTTTCCCATTCAGTATGATGTTGACTATGTGTTTGTCATAGATAGCTCTTATTATTCTGACATATGTTCCTTAAACACCTAGTTTGTTGAAGGTTTTAAACATGAAGAGATGCTGAATTTTATCTAAAGCCTTTTCTGCATCTGTTGAGTTGGTCATGTGGTTATTTTTAGTTCTGTTTATGTGATGAATCACATTTATTGATTTTTCTATGTTGAACCAAACTTGCATCCCAGGAATAAAACCAACTTCATCATGGTGAACTAACTTTTTGATGTGGTGCTGGATTCTGCTTGCTAATATTTTGTTGAGAATTTTTGTATCTACGTTTATCATGAATATGGGCCTGAACTTTTCTTGTATGTGTTGTGTGTCTGCCACGTTTTGGTATCAGAATGATGCTAGACTCATGGTGATGGGTTAGGGAAGAATCCCTCCATCTCATTTTTTTGGAATAGTTTCAGTAGGATTGGTACCAGCTCTTCTTTATACATATGGTAAAATTTGACTATGAATCTCTCTGGTTTAGAGCTTTTTCTGAATGATAGGTTCTTTATTACAGATTTAGTTTTGAAACTCATTATTGCTATGTTCTTTCTAGTTCAATCTTAGGACTTTGTTTCCAGGAACTTATTCATTTCTTCCTGTTTTCTAGTTTGAATGCATAGAGGGATTTATAATAGTCTCTGAGGGTTTTTTGTATTTCGGTGAAGTCAGTGATAATGTTCCTTTGTCATTTCTGATTGTGTTTATTTGGATCTTCTCCCTTGTTTTCTTTATTGATCTAGCTAGTGGTCTATTAATCTATTTATTCTTTCAAAAACATCAACTTTTGGTTTCATCAATCTTTTGTATGGTTTTATCAATCTTTTGTATGGTTTTTTGCATCTCCGTTTTATTCAGTTCAAGTTCCAATTTTGTTTACTTTTTTTCCGCTGCTAGCTTTGCAGTTGGTTTACTCTTGGTTTTCTAGTTCTTCTAGGTGTGAGGTTAGGTTACTAATTTGAGATCTTTCTAACCTTATTATGTGGGTGTTTAGCACTATAAACTTTTAATACTTCTTAACTGTCTCAGAGATTCTTGCATGTTGTATCTATAAGGCTAATTTAAAGGGTATCATTTATTGAACACTAAAAATGTATAACATATTAATCTAGTCCAGGAATAAAATATATAATTTCATAGATTTTCATAGCCACTGTTCATTGTGGTG
This sequence comes from Cheracebus regulus, assembly GCA_963574635.1. NCBI lineage: Eukaryota > Metazoa > Chordata > Mammalia > Primates > Pitheciidae > Cheracebus > Cheracebus regulus. The sequence goes on from CAUYQU010028207.1 coordinate 6,607, forward strand.
TATAATATTGCCATTTTATAGCTGAGATACTGATGTTCAGAGAAGTTAAGTATTTCCTCCAAGGAAACAATTTCAGAACCTGGATCAGAATGCAGGATTTTAAGCTCTAAAAGTTTGTCCCACAAGATGTGTGTATTTGCGTGTGTGTGTGTGTGTGTGTGTGTGTGTGTGTGTGTGTGTGTGTGTGTTTAGATAGGGGGCTGGATTTCACCTTGGTTACCTCAATGGTCTTTTAAATCCTTCACTGCATATTGATTACATGTTCCGTATTCTAATACTGTTATGTCAGAATGGGACTGAAACCTACTATATGTCTCTAAAGAAAAATGAAAACCACTTCTTCGTTTGATAATACATTGACAAAGATCTGTGTATCTTTCACTAAGACACAAACTCAGGTATAGTGATAGAATGGAGGTGTTGGTTTCCTTAAACTAACATTTTGGTACAAAACTTCACAGAAATGCATTTTAATTAATCAGCCAATTAACTACATATACTTTTTTGATATTACTCATGTGAGAGTTATTTGTGATTGAACAGATCAGACACTTAGTTATCCTGGTGTCAGAGCCAAAATTACAAAAACTTTCAATAATTTTAACCTTCCTAGATCTTCAAAGCCTTGAAACTGGAGGCAAAATTATGACTTTGTCTACTCCACACATTTTACAGATGAGTAAACTGAAGTACATTTCTGTCTTAGTCTGCTTGGGTTTCCAAAACAAAAATACCATAGTCTGGGTGGCATGAACCACCAAAATTTATTATTTATTTATTTCTTAAAATTCTGGAGGCTGAGAAGTCTAACATAAAGGTGCCAGCAGATCTGGTGTCTAATGAGGACTCCCTTTCTAACTTGTAGTTGGCCATCTTCTTGTATTCTCACACAGTAGAAAGCAAAAAGAGAGAAAGCAAGCTTCCTCATGTCTTCTTAAAAAGGTACTACTCTCATTTATGAGGGCTCCACTCTCATCATCTAATTACTTTTCAAACACCTTACCTCAAACACCATCACCTTGGGGGCTAGGATTTCAACATATGAATTTTGGGAGAACACAAACATTTAATCAATAACAACAGTTTTTCTGTAAAATTGTAGGCTTTTCAGTACCTCACTCATGATTTGACCTTGTCTGCCTTTCCATTCTTGTCTCCCTACTTTCCTATTCCTACCACTTAATTCTTGTGAAATATGAAACTGCACAATGTCCTCACTCCATAAGGCCCTTATCCACCAGGCTGACACCCCCTCCTCTGGCCCAGTGCTCATTCCAGTGGTCCCTCTCTTTGAGGGCTTTCCTGGTCTTTCTCAGGACTCCATCTCTACCCACCTCCAAGTTACTCCATTTTCCCCTAACATCTTCTACTGACTACTATGATAACCCCTTTAGGGCTGTTTTTTATTTTCTAATTAATATCTTAGTTCCCAACTTCTATGTACACTCTTTGATGGCAGGTCTATGTCTTTCTATTATTGTTATCCCAGCCCAAATACAGTGTAATTACTGAACCAATTGTAGATAAATTTATAACTCGATTCCAGTGTATCACAGATTAAACAAAGGACAGGGAAAATATATTTGTTTCCTCCAAGGCTGCCATACCAAAAGAGAACAAACTTGGTTGCCTAAAACAACAGAAATGCATTTGTTCACCATTCAGGAGGCCAGAAGCCTGAAATCAAGTTTTGGAGGGAGTTGTTTCTTGGGGAGGCTCTGAGAGAGAAATGGCCCATGCCTCTCTCCTAGATTCTGGTGTTTGCCAGCAATACCTGGTATTCCTTGACATCTGGTTACATCATTCAGTGTCTACCTCTGTCTCTCCATGTCTCTGCATCCTATCTTCTTCTAATAAAAACACTAGTCATTGGATATAGGGCCTACTCTAAATCAAGGTGACTTAACATAAAGATCCTTAACTAATTAATTATATCAACAAAGATCTTATTTCACCGAAAGTTTACATACTAGGTTCTGAGTAGACATAAATTTGTGGGTACAGTATTCAACCCACTCTAGAGGGCTAAATGGTATCCCTAGTCACTTTTTTTTTAGTGTTAGAGCTGAGACTATAAATCCCTATTTCCTTGGAGCATATTATCTGTTACGTGATTCATACATTTGATTTAGTAACTGAAAACCACCAACCTGTTTGCTTTAGAGATTTGAAAGACAAAGACACTCTTCTACAAAGATCCTACTTTTCTAAATGAAATTAATGGAATTAATTTCCCATGCTCTGTTCTCTGTGTCTGACTCTTAATGATTTTGCTAGGATGAGAAAGTTTGTAATTAACTAGATAAAATGGAAGAGAAATGCGATGAGTTAGAGCTGACTCATACTCTGGAGGTTGTGTATATCTGTATGTACCTCTTAATACTTCTAATTCTCGAGGATTGTAATTATCTCAAGATAGGTAAAATTATTTTTAGGAAACATTTTTTTCTTTCCTCACAAAAAGAAACTCTTCCTCCCCCAGACGGTTTGCTAAGCCATGAGACTTAGCACCCGCCTGTAATTTCTCTCTCCATTCCCCTCCTTTCTTCTGCTCTCCTCTTCTCTCTTAAGCAGAAGTATAGAAATTGAGTCAATCTCATAGTGTTCTTTTTCATCCAGAAGGAAAAATATTCTCAAAACAAAACAAGCCAACAGATCAAATAAGCCACCTCAAGTTAAAGTATTTTCAAATATTTACCCTTTGCTATAATCTGAATATTTGTGTTCCTCCCACCCCCATCCAAATTTATATATTAATATCTTAACCCCTAAAATGATGATATTATGAGGTGGGGCATTTAGGGATGTGACTAGATCATCAGGTCAGAACGCTCATGAATAGATTGAGTAGTTTTAGAAAAAAGGCGCAGAGGAGTTCCTGTGCCCCTTTTACTATGTGAGAACCCAGCAAGAAGTCAGTAGTCTGCAAAGAGGGTCCTCACCAGAATCAGACTATGCTGGCACTCTGATCTTGGACTTCCCAGCCTCCAGAATTGTGAGAAATAAACTTCTGTTGTTTATAAGCCACCCAGTCTAAGGTATTTTTTTATGGTTGCCAAAATGAACTAAGACATTCTTTGATCCTGTTATTTTCTGTGATAGCATTTCTCTTCACATTCTAGTTACTTTGACTTTTGCATTTATATTAGCTTCATCCCATCTCTTTAAGGTATTTTTATTAGACCCATTTCACAGTTGAGGAAAGTGAGATTCAGAGATTTGCACCATGTATCAGAATTGCATAGCTAGTAAGTGGTAGTGATAGGTTTCCAAACCAATTCCTCTGATTTCTAGTATGAAGCTTTCCTAGTTTCCTGTGTTTGTGTTAAAATCATCTCATTTAGAAGCTTCATTAGAAGCCTTAATCCTTCGACATTTTTACGTTACTACAAAGATAAGAATAATATCAAGAAGGTCAGAGTTGGTCTTGGGATATCCCTGGTTTCTCCCCGCTGCTCTACTCATGGGCTTTGGATTTTTCTTGGACCTGACATAAGAATTGTTGATAATAGCATTTAAATGACCATCTGTCAAGAATGTTCTTGAGAGGGTGTTTTTTTCTCAGTAAATGGCCTGAAGAAGATTCCATGATTTCCTAAGTCAGTTTGATTATTGAGAAAATACATGGTATCAGTTGCTTTGACTTAATTACAAACCAAAACAAAATAAATCTCTTCTATTTTCATAGAGATTTTTAGTTTAGTTAGTTTAAATCTCTTCTATTTTCATAGATATTGTCATTACAGTTTTTAAATGAGCAAACTGAGAGTTTTCTTTCTCAGAGATATTTTTTATTTTAAATAAGCTTCCTAATATTCATATGAAAGCCTCTGTCTCCTGTTTTGTGAATTCCATTTACTGGAGAGCATCTGTAGAGATGATTAGGTTAGTACAGAAGCCCTTAAAATCATGAGAAATTGTGGCTGTTTATATAACCTGTCTGTCATTATGGATTCTGGTAATATTGGTAGTAAAATGAAAGCAAATGTCCGACTAAGAAAGAAAGAGAGAGAGAGGAAGAGAGGCAGCTGAATCAACAAACTTGAAAGCAAAGATTCATAAAATTATTCACTTGATGAATGTTTATCACATGTCAAAAACTGGGCTAGAAACTTGTGACACAGTGAGAAATAAGACATTGTCTTTGCTTATACACTAGAGGGAAATACAAACAAATAATTAATTATAACAATGTATGGTGAAGGATGACAAATAAGTAAATATATGTATTCAAAGAAATCCTTAGCTGGGTATTCAACCCAAACTTGGAAAGTAAGAAATCACCCCCCCTTTTACAGACAAGGAAACTATGTTTTAGAAAATGACCTAGAATGTACATCAGTGTAAGATACCTGGTATTTATGTTACTGGACTATAAGTTATATAGATGTTAAAGCTGGGAATTTGGGTTTGTTACTGATTCTAAGTTACTTTTACTCTGGTGCTTAAAAGCTTAGATCTTGTTTCATGGGCATAATGGAACTTCTAAAATCTCTGGAAAATCCCCATAGCATGGCTCTACTGCTGCACGTTCTGGTTTCTAAATTGTATCCCTAGTTAAAGGCAGAAATAATCAGTGAACAAAGCCAATCCTAGGTGTTCCTTCCACCTAGGAATTGCTCTTTCAGCTCTACTGTTTATTCTAACGCAGTGACTCTCGGTGTGGTTTTGCCACCCGCCCCCCGCCACCCGCCAGGGCACATTTGGCAATGTCTGGTAATATTTTTGTGATCATAACACAGGATTGGGTGGAGGTGCCATTTGTATTGAGTAATTTCTCAACGGAAGTCAAGAATGTGGCCAAACATGCAATGATGCACAGGACAGCCTCCACAAAAAAGACTCACCAGTCTGAAATACATAGTTAGTGAAAGAAAAGGTAACAGAAAGTTTTATTCTGTTAATGTATATTTTATGATAACTAGAGCGTTATGCCAATATTCAAATCAGCATCTGTTGAAAAGATTTATGTGGAAGCTGATATATACACATATATATCAGTAGTATGGGTGGCTTCTGCTTTAGTTGATTTTATTTATTTTTTTTCTTTTGAAATACATATATTTCAGTGTCTACCACAGAGTGCAACACATATCAGGCCCTTTATATATATTTCTTAAATAAATCGTTATTGGATGAATTATAATTGTTTTTGTCTAGTATTTGTTAGTCAATTTATATATTTTCACCCTAATCTTAAAAATAATCATTTAAAGAAGGTAATATTATCTGCACTTTTTTTGTTTTGAGACAGAGTTTTACTCTTTCACCAAGGCTGGAGTGAAGTAGCATGAGCTCAGCTCACTACAACATTCACCCCCAGCATTTAAGCAATTCTCCTGCCTTGCCTCCTGATAGATTACAGGTGCACACCACCATGCCTGGCTAATTTTTGTATTTTTAGTAGAAATAGGATTTCACCATATTGGCCAGGCTGGTCTTGAACTTCTGACCTCAGGTGATCCATGCACTTTGGCATCCCAAAGTGCTAGGATTAGAGGCATGATCCACTGAGCCTGGCCCATCGTACCTTTTTTTTTCCAAAGCAAAAGTAAATTTATTAAGAAAGTAAAGGAATAAAAGAATGGCTACTCTATAGACAGAGTAGCCCAATCTGCACTTTTAAGATTTAGTTTTCTATCCCTAAAAGTGGCTAAATTGCACTTGGAATTTCTCCAAAATTTAGGGAACTGATAAAAGGAGTTCCTGATGATTTCCTGGGAGATTGTTTTGTGTATTAACCAGTATAAAAAGTAGCTGATAGACCCACAGAATCTAGAAAGTTGTATAGCATTAGTATTTTTTTTAACTAAAGCTTATTGGTTTACTGCTACCATAAGTATTTGTTACTTTAAGTTTACATAAAATTGGACTTCACTATACTTCCTCTCATTTAAAGTGCACCTCCATTGTGATTTTGGACTCAGAATCTCTCCTCTCACTAAAATTGTTAAAAAAAATAAACAAAACCCCTAGAGTTTGTGACATTTCTTTTTGGAATACTTTCCTTATTTGCCAAATTCTTGTTTACTTTTAAGTTCTTTCTCAGTGTAAAATAGGGTTACAAAACATAAATATAATAGGACATGAATATAATGTACTATTCAAAACATGAATATAATGAATATAATAATTTAGCTTCTTACAAAAATGACTAAATATTGGGTAAATAGGTTTTGGTGTGTGTATATGTATGTGTGCCATACGTGCACTCAAGAAGCATTTATTGGATAATATTTTGGTGCTTTTATTTTCAAAAGCATTAGAAGTAGATGTTATTTCTCATTTTATCAAATAGTTTTCAGTTGTAAGGAGAATGGGGACTAGTAGTAGGTTTTGATAAGTATTAAATACTGGCTCTGTACCAGGATTTGTGCTGGGTACTTTAGGTTCATATTTCTTTTCATTTCTTTAACAAGCATGTATGAAATACTTTACTGTTGGAGATTTAGAGAGGAAATTAAGAAATGAGTAGTCAATAAGCTTATAATAATATGCTCAACTTCATTATAAATAACGTAAATTCATATTACAACGACAATGAAATAACATTTTATCCAGCGGATTTAAAGAAATTAGCAATAGAGACTGCAGGTAAAAATGTAAATTGGCATTAACATTCTGTAAAACAGTTTGGTATTATCTAGAAAGGTAAAAAATTGTGGATGCTTGCAGGAATAATTTTTGTGTGAGTGCTTCATTGTGGTTAATGCAGTATTAGTACCTCTTGTGTTGTCCATCAGGCCTGATTGACAGGGATGGGATTTGTATACTTATGACCCAGCAATAGCACTCCTAAGAATGTAACGTATAGATGCTTTCACACATGTGCACAAGGAGACACAGATAAGAACGTTCATAGAAGCATTTTTTTAAATGGCAAAACAAAACGAAAGTGGAGAAAAAAAACCCAAATGATTATTGCAGTCCAATGGTGAAGTAAATTGTCTTATTATATTCAGAATGCTACACAATAGTAAAAATTATGGAACTACAGTTAAATGTATCTAACAGGGTAAATCTCAAACTCAAAATTAGGTATAAAAAGAAATTTGTAGAAAAATGTATTTTTTATGATTATAATATATATTTAAATTTCACAAACATGAACACTTACACTATATCTTGCTTAGGATACACAGTTTAGGGGAAACCTCTACAGGAAGGGAATGGCTACTCTAAAACTTTAGAAGTTTGATTATTTCTGAGAGTGGGAGGAGCAAAGGCACTGGGACCTGCAGGGGACATCCAGGGTCTCCAATGGTATTGGTCACATTTTCTTTCTAAAGGTAGGTAAATCTGGAGTTATGTTGGCATTATTATTTTTTCTTTCAACTGCATTACATATGTTCTTTTGAATTAATTGTTAAACACAAACTGATTTTACTGAGGTAAACCTTAGAATGGTAGAATAATCTATCCAGGTTTTTGCATGGAAAAGGCCTATCCAGGACTGTATATCCAGAGACCATGCTCCTCCATTTCATTTTTGGCTCTGCCCAAGATGAAATTCTCCTAGTGAAGGATACAGGAAGAAACTTCAACTTCTAATGATCATCTTATTTTCTTTTATCAGTGAAGGCTATGAGCCACCAAGTGCCTTCCTTCTTTAACTTCACTGCCAGAAAAATTCATTCTAATGTGAATGTTCGTTTGTCGTAATTAACTTATCATAAACATTTAGTTCTTGTATTTTCCTTTTTGTAGTGGTTTCTGATTTCTCACCTTAGGAATTGATCCATTACAAAAATCTTATTTCATATATAATCTAATATTGCAAATGTTCTAAAAGATTTTCTTATGAGTAGTGAATTAGATATTTTACATAAGAAAACAAATAATTTGGAACCATTACATTTTCTTTAAAGATATAAATTATTAGCTTAAAGGTAGAATCCATTAAGTCCCTTTATTTTCTTTTAATCTCTCTAACCCTATGGATCTAGCATGGATCTAAAACTAGTAAGTTCTCAATTTGGGATAAAACAGGTATACAGAGTTTGTCCTGGGAAAATGTACATATGCCAGCTGCAGTTTTACCTTTGGAGAATATGCCAAGTTGGTAAACACAAGAATGCCTCCTCAAAGTGAATCACCATTGAAAAATCTGTTGAGCTATAAAAGGCCCTACATAAATACATGATTATCTTTCTATGTATGAAGAAGGAGGTAGGAGGCAAGGAGCAGATGATAGATTGCACTGAGTTATTTAGGGGAAGCACTTGGCTCTATTTCACCACAGATCTCCAGAAAGCAACTGAAGCCAGTTTAATGAAGCAAGTTATATGTCATTGAGGATTCAGCTTTTTCCATACTTTTAAATGTTTTTCTCAAATGAGGGTTGGTAACTCCAGTAATATGTCTGATCAGTAAACCTCAGTGGCATTAGGAAAGTAGGAATTCGTGGTTTATATATTGCACAGACATTCTATAATCCATATACGAAGGAAAGAGCAGACAATAAAGAATAAGAATGGCATGGTTTGAATCTGAGCTGTGCTATTTCATAGATGATTAGTTTCTTAATCAATCAAAATTAAGCTCTCTGATTCTTTGTTTGCATATGTCTGAGATGGCATTAAAAACACATACCTTCTAGGGCTATTATAAGGATTTTACAATTCGGTGTGAATAAAAGCCTACCATTATACCTGTTTAATTAATGCTGTTTGTCATAGTATGAAATAAACATGAGCTAATAAGTTAATACCTACAGTTTCTGTACTTCAGCACTGATACTTGATTGATTGACCAAGTCCTTTATCCATTCATTTTTATTGATTCATTAGTTCCTTTAACAGTTATTGGGTTCCTAGTCCATGGGAACTAAATCTACTTTTTATGAAATACAAACCTCACAATGTCACATGCATTATCTGGAAGAATATATGAGAATTTAAAGTACTACTCAAATGTAGTGATGCATTATATAAGCACTCCCAGTGATGAAAACTAGTATATCAATAACAGTGGACGAAAAGCAATCAGAATATATTAGTATTCCTGAGTGGTAACAAAGGTTGAACAAGGCAGGTCAAAGGATGGTGAAGCCAACCTAAGCATTCAATCTTATCTCCATGTTAAACCACAAGTCAATGTACAGGTTTTAGGTTTTTTGTTTATTTTGGTCATTCATTCAGTCATCTCACTCTGTTCACCAACCCATTAATCTATCCATCAAATAGTTATTAAACTCCTATTAGGTTCCAGGCACTAAGAATAAAATGATAGATTAATTTCCTCAAGAAACTCACCACCTAGATACAGAATGACCATGGGATAAATAATTCTAGAAAAACGAGTTAGTTTGCTTTAATAACATGTTGTGTAACTTAGTGGCTGTGAACTCAGAGTTTGCAGGCCTAAAGACCAAGATTTGAATCACAGCTTCTCCACATAGTAAATTCAAGCACATTAACTAACCTTTCTTAGCTGCCTTTTATTTCACCATAAAATAAGAATTATAAACAGTAAGGATATTCACAGGACTGCTGTGCAGATAAAATAATAGAGTGCATGAGAAACTTGGGCCAATACTTGCAATGTCATAATGACGTTGGGTTATACAAAGTCCAGAGGAGTAAATAACCGGACATTGGTGTAGTGATGTTAGAGACATTCTCCAGAATGGACCTTTAGAACTGTATCTTAAAAGTGAGTAGAATTTATTTTTCAGGGAGCAAGCCAGGAAGTGGTTTGCAGGAGATGAAAGAGTATTGGTAAAGGCATTGAGGTGTCTAGAGTCTTGGGTATAAAATGCTATTGCCATTTTGGCCTTTATTTTTCAGAGTCATCTGTGGAAGAGTAAGGAAAGCAAGTGTCTGAAAAACATAGTCAAGAGATGGAGAGAGGGAGAGGACTTGCACAAGATCTTTGCACTTAGCAATAGGAACTTAACAGGGTTCTGGCTAAGTCCAAGTGATCTCTAGAAGAGTATCATAGGGTTAAACACTAACTTACACAATTCAATGGTCATTATAATTAAAAGGGAAATAAACTTATATTTCTAGCAATGAGTTCCCTGATTTGCTAAATGAAGTAAGAAAATATTAGATACAACTAGACATTTTAGTGGGTTTAATTTTTTAAATTTTATGGACAAGCTTATCAATACATGCTTTTAAAATATCTGATTAAATATAAAGTTTCTGATATTTAGTGAGCTGCAAAAATTTAATAAAAAAGTAAGCTCTTCTCTGTGAGATGAATTGCACAAAATATATTGCATAGACAAGCAGAATATATCATTTGATATTAGAACAGGCTCTTTTGATGGATCATAAAAATATATTTAAAGTGTGGTTAAGGGAGAAGAGTGACATTAAACACTTGTAAGTTCCTTGAGAGCAAATGTCTAATTCTGAATATTTACCACCAAATCTCTACCATAAGGCAATGAAGTCTATAAATACTCACTGAGTGCTTAACTGTTCTGTTAAATTAAGATTTTAGAGAGTGGGGATATATTTTGATTTTTATAGTATCTAGAATTGTAATAGAAGTTTATGAAGTTGTATTTTACAATTACAAGGTTTCTTACTTCTGAAGATATTAACAGTGGTTCATGGTCACAGAACCCAGTGTGAAAGAGAACAACTCCAGTTAACCCTTGTGTAGTATCAGACTTGCTGCTGTGTTTGATTCCTTGCACATTTGTTTGTGTGTTTTCATTTAGCAAATACTTCAGTTTCGGCTCTGCACCAGGCATCTTTTAGTTACTAAGAAAGGTAAGATGCAAATGAAGACGTGAGCTGAACTTGCTTAAGGAAGGTGCAAAACAGGAACATGGGAAAACCAGAAAACGAGGTGGAAAGAAATAAGTGCTGTGAGAGATCTAGATAAGGTGCTGTGAAATCCATTTATTCCTTAAGCAGAAGTATTCTCAACTCTTAGAATCCATTACCCTCATGTTTTTGTTATCAGTGAAGAAAATAATATCTAAAGGAATTAATTTATACTGGCTAATCAGGGTTGCCTGTCATAGGCAGTCAAATTGGTTAGCCCAAGAAACTTCTGTGTCCCCAGATGTCTTTGTAATTATTTAACATAAATAAACACAACTGAGTAGTACTTGTACTACTTAGGTGAGTACTTTGATTATTCATATTTTACAGATAAGGACACAGAGGCACAGAAAAGTTGAACAACTTGCACAAGGGCTCTTCGATGGCAAAGGGTAGAGTCATGATTTGAACCTCGTTGGACTAGTTCCAGATTGAAAATCCCTACTTTATGTCACACTAACTCTCCTGGAAAAAGACAGGTTTCTCACACTGGAACAAGACGATTTCTGGCCAATGTGAAAATTCCCTCATAGATAAAAGTGCAAGGTCCCATCAAAACTTAGAGGAAGAAAACCTGATCCAGAATACGTGGGGTTGCAGGAGAGAAGTTCGGATAACATCTAAGTTACTTTCAAGGACAAGTAGTAGTTGAGAAGAGAACAACATAAAGAGCTTTGCGTAGCATCTGATACATTAAGAGTAGTTATGAGAAGATGTTGGTCTGGACAGTTAGAGAAAAGCTAGATCATGGCAGATTTTGTGTAACTTGCTGAGGATTTTATATTCATCCTGAGAGCTGCATGACTCCAGCTAAAGAACTGAAGTACTAGAGAGACAGGGTCAGATATTTATTTAAGATGGACTCTGCCAATTCAGTTGAAGATGGGTGGGAAGTGAGCAAAATAGAGGCAGGAAAAAACGTGGGCCCAGCAGTACATTTAGAGTATGTGTCAAGTTCCATGTAACCCCAACTTACTGCATAAGGAATGCCAATTTATGGCAAAGACCATGTTGAAAATTTTAACATGTAAGGTCTCTAGCCCTAGTAAGATTTTTATTTTTAATTTTTTAATTTGGAAATGTAGTCTTGCTGTGTCACCCAGGCTGGAGTGCAGTGGCTCAATCTCAGCTCACTGCAACCTCTGCCTTTTGGGCTAAAATGATTCTCCTGCCTCAGCCTCCTGAGTAGCTGGGATTACAGGCACGTGCCACCACACCCAGCTAATTTTCTATTTTTAGTAGAGAAGGAGTTTCACCATGTTCCCCAGGCTAGTCTTGAACTCCTGACCTCAGGTGATCCACCCACCTCAGCCTCCCAAAATGCTGGGATTACAGGCATGAGCCACCACATCTGGCCCTCTCTAGTAAAATCTCTTTTAGCAATTACTCTGAAACAGAAAAAAGAAAGAAAAAAGGTTTTAGTAATCTCATGGCTTATCTGAGGAACATTAGCATGATGAAATCTTTTACCTAAAATGTACAATTTTTATTTTTAACTGAAGGGAATATAAAACTGTGCATGTCACTAAAGGTCAAGCTGTTATTTTTTAAAGTCACATGGAAATTCTACTGGAAATGGATCTCCTCTTTGCACCCAAGTCTTCCATACAGGGTCACACAGCCAATATTTTAATGTTAGTATATAAATTCTAAGGTGCTATATGTGGATGTGATTTTCCCTACATTAACCCATATGCTTAGGGGTTAGCTTTCATCACAACTTCTTATGGTAAAAAGACAGTGAAATATGTGTATCTTTTGCTCTTCAGAGCAGTAGGAAAACTGTAGATCACAATTGCCAGGGAAATCTGACACAGCAATATATTATTATTCTATTCTAGTGCCTTTTTGAGGTCGACAGACAAGACGCCTTTCAATTGTAGCTAATACAGTAGATGCAGACATTTATCTTGCATATTGTACCACATGATCTAATAATCATGGTAAGTATATTAGTAGGGCTATGATTGTATCTCAAAAGTGCCTTATAATGCCAAAAGAACTTGTCCATGTTCCATGTATAAATTTTTACCATAAATTTTTACCCTATGAAATAGGAAAAGTAAAAAAATAGTGTAACTGTTACACAGATAAAATTCAATGTATTATACAGGTTTTCTTAATGTGAATTTTGGAGAGCATAATTTTCCTGAAGTCATTTTGATAAACTCAGGATACCACACCCAAGGCTTTTTCTAACGCATTGTGATTTAATTTCATATTTTTATAATTCACTTTTCTTCATTTTAAAATTTTAAATAATAATAATATAAAAACCTCCATATCCAGTTTTACTGCGTAGAAGGAAACACTTTAACTCTTACCAATAATTTCTCTTATTACTTCTTGTCATTAATGCTACATCACCAAGTGAGGTAAGTATACTGCTAATTCTTCAATTGCAAATTTTAGACTTTTTTTTTTTTTTGAGACAGTCTCACTCCTCCACCAGGCGCCAGTCTGGAGTGTAGTGGCGCGACCTCGGCTCACTGCAACCTCCGCCTCCCGGGTTCAAGCAATTCTCCTGCCTCAGCCCCCCGAGTAGCTGGGACTACAGGTGCACGCCACCACGCCCAGCTAATTTTTTTGTATTTTTAGTAGAGATGGGGTTTCACCATGTTGGCCAGGATGGTCTCGATCTCTTGACCTCGTGATCTGCCTGCCTCGGCCTCCCAAAGTGCTGGGATTACAGGCGTGAGCCACTGCGCCCAGCCAATTTTAGACTTTTTTATTAAATTGTGCTGTGAAAGATGAGGACTGATTACACTTATATTACCCCTGTTTCCCAAGATTAAGGAGATTCCCTTGTGGAACAAGATGTTCCAGGTCTCCTGACTAGATCATTTAGGCCTACTTTGTAACTTTTTCTTTTTGAATTCTTAATCAAGTTTTAAATTTCTTTATTTTCTGTTTTCCTAATAATGGAATGAAACTAATACTCTACTAAGTTGTATTTCACAGTTCTTCAATTTACTGAAACCTAAGATGCTGGAAGGAGTGTCAAATTATGTATACTCTTTCCAAATCCAAGTCCTCCCACTTCAATTCAGATCCACAGAAGGTTAGACATTGGCTGGGACTTAGAATTATGTACCTTTATCTCTCTTGACTCTGAACTTCATATATGCAATTATGAAGGTACCTTCTAGGCAGAAAGCAAAACAGGCAGAGAGGTAGTCCCTGTTTACCACCATCTTCTAATACTTTAGACTTCATACCCTCAGTTCTCTGAAGGATGTGACACTCACTGTATGGGATTCTCATGATATCCAACAGTGTTACTCTGCAAAGATTAAAATAAATAATGTCTGTGCAAGTGCCTTTTAAACTGGAAAGTTATTTACCATAATCAACTGATGATGGAGCAGTTAGTATCACTGTTAACAGTCATTGCTTTGTCCAGAATGTCTCTGGGCCTGTCTTAAAATTAAGGGCTCGCACTCCAGGTAGGAAACAATCTTCATACTTTCGTAAGGACTGGGACATAGATTATAGCAGTACATTGAAGCCAATTCTAGGTCAGCTTCTGATTTCCTACCTTAAGTTAAAATGTATTATACTTTCTCTGCCTCCTTTGAAGACTCAGTAGCAGAATGTGTCTTTATCTTCTCATATCATTATGAGGAAAGGCAGAGAATTTGATAATATCTTCAATAAGTCAATATTGGCTGTTGAGTTTCATCCGATCTTCCCTGCAGAAATGAGGTGATTTCCTGGGGTAAAATACATGAGGATTTGCCTGGTTTGCTTTTAAATGATTCAGAGGCTTGCTCTAAATAAATCTCTCTAGAGAAAGCTCTAGCTTAAAATCTTACCACCAAGGGCTGGATTTGCTGTTAGTTTCCTGCAAAATATCCACTTACAAATAACAAATGCAATACCAGAGAATTTAAAGAATGACTGGGGAATTGTTGCTGTTACTTCTCAATTCTTATGATTCTCAAGTCTCTGGTTTGCTGTCTGTTATATTCTCAGTAGCTGGGTCAGTCTTTGCTGCTTGCAAATGGTCTAAGCTCTTGGCGAAGCCCTTGGGTGTCTGCAATGCTTTTGACCACTGTCAGGTTCCTTCAGTCAAGGAATATGCCACCCGCGTTCCCACAAGCATTAGACTATGGCCAAAACCTCAGAAGTGGTACAGCTTCCCTCCCATGCAAGAAATGTTATCAGTACTATCTTCTCAAGTATTCTACCATAGAAGGCTGCTATACTTTCTTTCACAATTTCTGTGAAGTATAGACTTTTGCCTTATAATTATGAAAATATTAATCTTCCATACCATTGTGATGAACATGTTTGTCAGGCACTTGTATATGATTTATGTATGTTATTTCTAGTCTTCATAATAATTCCTATCCCCATTTACAGAGGAAGAAATTGAGATTCACAGAGGTAAAGTTACTTGCTTAAGATGGCAGATAAAGCCATAGAACCAGTCTTTGAGAGTGAGACTATCTGGTTTCCATGTTGTCCTTTTTCCATTAATCACACACATACCAGAAGTCTCCTTTTTATTTCAGTTTGGTTAAAAAGAAACTGTTTGGCGAATAGAGGACCTTTGGTGTCATTTGAGAATAAATTATACCTTAGAGAGAATTTGGAAAGTATTTCATTCTAATTATTCATTAATTAATGGTGCACCATGTGTATCAGGGATTATATTAGAAACTGAGGATGCAGAATTGAACCGCCCATGACCTTTGCCCTTAGGAGCTCATAGTTTAGTGGGGGAGGGGTAAGGGGTATCATGTGCTTTCACTAAACTATTTATGTTAGCCAGGATAGGCTAACTGCTATTACAAATAATTCCTTAACTTCAGCAACTTAATGAAGTAAAGATTTCTCACTCAAATCACAGTCTAACGTGAGTGCTGGATAGGGCACAGAGGCTTTACTCTCATCAGTCGTTCAGGGGCCCAGACTTCCTTTACCTTACGGCTCCACCCTACACATATCCTCCTGGTTGTTCTCCAGTCACAGCTTGTTACGTGAGCATTCTACCTGCGAGGGAGGCTGGGAAACACTAGTCTAGCTCTATATCCAAGAAAAAGAGACAGGAATATTGGCAACACTCAGTAATCTCTGTCACATCCTTCTATAGTCAATTACTATGAGAATTAAAAGATGGTTATTAGTTGACCAATATGAGGAAATAAAGGTAATTAGCCAGAGGGGCTGTTCTTCATTCATTTATTACAGACGCAATTCAGACTATTTAATTTACCAGTAATTTTGTGGACACCTGGCCTAAAAATAGGAGGAAAAAAACCAGTGGATTTTTATTTATTTATTTTTACTTTCACTCAATCAACACTTCTGACACCAGATATGTCTGTGTATGTGTGTGTATGTGTATGTATCTGTGTTTCCCACACACCAAGCAATTGTCCAGCAGATACTAAGTAGATATCCTTTAATTTAATTTTATTCTGACCCTATCTACCTGAAATAGCACCAGATCTCACAGCTTGAACGTTCAGTCCCATAAGACTAAAACCTACTTCAGATGTCAATTGCAAATAGTTGATTGTCACCATACTTTGACCAACTGGCTACAAATCGGGAGTTCCCATGATTCAATTAACTTGCTAGAGAGCCCCCCAGAACTCAGGAACATTTATGTTTACCTACCTGTTATGAAGTGTGTTACCAAGGATGCAGATGAACTGCCAGATAGAAGAGATGCATAGAGTAAGGCATGTGTGAAGGGACAAGGAACTTTCATGCCCTCTCTGGGCATGCCACAATTCAGGCACCTCTATAGGTTCAGAAATCCAGAAACCATGTCCTGGTATGTTTTTATGGAAGCTTCCTTACATAGACGAGATTGCTTAAATTATGGGCCATTAGTGATCACCTCAACCTTCATCCCCTCTCTGCTCCTGGGAGGTGGGGGATTGAGTTGAACAACCCAACTCACTAATCATGCCTTGGTATTTATGGTTACCAGCCCCTGTCCTGAGGCTGTCTAGAGGCTGCCAGCCAAAAGTCATCTCATTAGCATATAAAGGACACTCATCATTCAGGAGATTCCACCATTAGGAGCTGTGTGCCAGGAAATGGGGGATGAAAGTCAAATATATATTTCATAATACTACACTAGGATTAAATGACTGAACAAGACAAGATCATGGCTCTTATGGGGTTTATACTGTGGCAGAAGGGGAAAAGGCATAAATAAGAAGATATTAGTTAGAGATACTTGAGATGAAGAAAATGGAGTGATGTGATAATGTCTGAAATGCTACTTGAGACTGATGGATCAGTCAGTAAAATATGTAAAGACAGAGGTGAAGGGCATGTGAGGGCATGCAGTAGATTCAGAGAAATCAGTTGTAACTGGAATATGGTACATGGAATGTGGAGAGGGGTGGTGGAAAACAGGACTGCATATATGGGTTAAGACCAGATCTTGAAGAATCGAAAATGATAGGTTAAAAGTTTGCATTGGACAGGTATGGTGGCTCACACTTGTAATCCCAGCACTTTGGGAGGCTGAGGTGGGTGGATCACCTGAGGTCAGGAGTTTGAGACCAGCCTGGCCAACATGGCAAAACCCTGTCTCTATTAAAAGTACAAAAATTAGCCAGGCATGGTGGCAGGCATCTGTAATCCAAGCTACTCAGGAGGCTGAGGGAGGAGAATTGCTTGAACCCAGGAGGCAGAGGTTGCAGTGAGCTGAGATCAAGATCACACCACTGTACTCCAGCCTGAGCAACAAGAGTGAGACTCTATCTCAAAAAAAAAATTTGCATTTTATTTTATTTTAGAATTTATCCACTATTCAACAAGAATCTATTACTACAGGCAAAAACACAATCAAATTTTGAAAAGCATTTATGGTTGTAGCAAATGAATTGCAGGAGTTAAGAGTAGAAGGAGGAAGGCCAAGCTGGTAAGTAAGCATGCTGACTTGCTTAACTGAGGAAGGAGCAATGTGGTCTTAGGAAGGGAGGTGAATTAGAGACATTTCTGGGATGAAACAGAATTTGTTAACTAACAATCTCATTGATGACAAAGGCTCAGAAGTCAAATACCTCTTAGATTTCTAGTTTAAGCAACTCGTGTTCTTACTAACTGGATAGGTAGTATACAGGGTAAGAAGGGGGCAGGTTGGGGATGCATTGGAAAAGTTGGAGTTGGCTATTCTGATATTCTACTTTTATCATTTTCTTATCTATTTCACATAGAGGGTGAGAATTCTTGAGAGTATTACAGCTGGAAACCAGGCCATATTTGTATTTAAATATTATTTCCAGTGGCTTTTAATACTACTTCTTTCATTCTCCTGTGTCCTAGAAAAGAAGAGGGAACAGAAACAACCACAACATGATATTTACTGTGTGCTTGATACAGTTGGCATACAACCTCTGATTTTGTCCTCATTAGAAATTTCTGAAGTGGTGGTATGTCATTATTTTAGAAATGTGGAAACAGAAGTCCAGAGAAAAGCTTGTCCGATGTCCCAAAAGAAGAGTTATGATTGAGACTTCAATATAGGTCAGGTAGAAGGAGAGGAAGCATTTGTGGTACCAGATAGAAAAACATCAAGACAATTTGCCCAAAAGTAAAAAGAACATGAGATCAAGAATTCTTGGCAACAAACTAACATGTTAGTGGTATCAGATCTCACAGGTATTTGGATTTTATTCCTCACTGTCATCACTGAAAAGCAAATGCTGGAGAGGTTTTGTTGCTTATTTAATACTTACTAATTTTTATTAATATGTATTATTTAACACTTAATACTTACTATTTTTGTTCCTTATTAAATACTAAAATTAAGGAACTGTTTAGTCTTTGTAAGTGTTTCAAGGTACTTTACTATTTTTCAAAATGTTTTCAAACCCAAAACCTTTTTTTTTTCAGCCTACATAGGTGAAATGTGATAGGCTTGAAGAAAAGAAAAGTTTGACTTAGTGATTATTTCAGTAGGAAATCAATTTTGCAAATAAATTTGAAAATAAAGTTAGCAGGATAGGTTCCTTCTGGAGACTCTGGGGGAGAATCCATTTTCTTGCCTTTTCTGGTTTCTAGGAGCTGCCTGCATTCCTTGGCTCATAGCGCCACATCGCATCACCTTTTCTCCCTTTTTTTTCCCTGTCACGTCATCTTCTTCCCTTTGACCCTCCTACATCTCTTTTATAAGAACCCTTTGGGAGGCCGAGGTGGGTGGATCACGAGGTCAAGAAATCGAGACCATCCTGGCCAACATGGTGAAACCCCGTCTCTACTAAAACTACAAAATTAGCTGGGCATGGTAGTGCATGCCTGTAGTTCTAGATACTCGGGAGACTGAGGCAGGAGAATTGCTTGAACCCAGGAGGCGGAGGTTGCCGTGAGCTGAGATCGCGCCACTGCACTCCAGCCTGGCACCTGGCAACAGAGCGAGACTCTGTCTCAAAAAAAAAAAAAAATTAAAGAAAGAAAAAAAGAACCCTGCTTCCACCCAGATAATCCAGAGTAATTTTCCCATCTGAAGATATTTAGTTAATTCATAGCTACGAAGTTCCTTTAACCATATAAGGTAAAATACTTCCAGATCCTAGGGATTAGAATGTGAACATCTTTGAAGAGCTATTATTCTGCCTGCCACATATGTCTTATAGAATATCATCAGGCTTTAATCTCACTGAAATGTTTAGTCAGAAAACATCACTCCCTACTTTGTAAGGGTCATTCTCCCTCTGGCTTTTGTGACATAGCCTGGTTCCACTTAGTAGATTGTTGCTTCACATTCCTTTGCAATTTTCTTTCCTTCATCTGCTATAGTAAAGTTCATCTTCATAAAATTGTTTTTATCAATGACTTATAAAAAGAGAGGTGTAATACATATTTGACAACTAAGATGACAATAATAACTAATTTATTAAACATCTAACTAGGGTCAGGCACTATTTTCTGAATGTTTTACCTACATAATAATATTTCATACATTGATTAATTCTATAAGTTATATGTATACCTGATTAAAAAAAAAAAAAAAACAGAGGCAGAGAGATTGCATAACTTGCCCAAAGTCAGAGTTAATAACTGGAAATACCAACTTCTAATCCAGGAGTTTCATTCTAGAACTTGGGCTCCAGATTGCAGTGCCATACTTCCTTCTTGTGTAAATGGATAAGAGCTCCTCAACTATCATGGCTTCATGCCATCAACTGAAGAGGCACAGATCTACTCCCAACCCATCTCCCCTTCTACTACTACATATGCTCAACATTTGCATTTAGATACCCCTTTTAATTAAAATTGCATGGAAGTTATCATCACAAGAATGAAGTTGGAAATGGTTACCATTTATTGTATCTCTACTTTGTTTAAAATTCTGTAGTAGGTGCTGTATGTAGATATGTATTTTCTTCCTTAATTTAGTTTCCTGTATCATCTGACAAGGTAGTTGTCATTGGTCCCATTTGACATCTAAGGAATTTGGAGGCTATTTTAATCAACTTATTACCCTACCAAAAAAATATTCAAAGTCTATGTTCTTTTATTTATGCCTAGGAACCTCACTTATAGTATCTCTACTCACAATGACTTCTCAATTTCACTGTCCTGTTCCTGTCTTTCCAGTATTTAGCTCAAAAACTCAAGTTCATGTTTGCTTTTTTCTTTCTCTGTAACACAGATATTCACTTCTCAGACCAGTCATGGTTCCTCTGCAGTATTGCTTCTGCAGGTAGATATATCGCCCCACTTCCTCTCTTGACATTAAAGCACCTAATGAATGCTCCAGTTTCATCTTGCCTGCCCCTCCAATAGCTTCTAACTGCTGTCTACATCTTCTTCCCTTGCCTTCCCTCAAAAGAACATTATTTTCTTTACTACCAAGATTTGTTTTCCTAAAACGTAAGTTCTATTATTTTAGTTTTCAGGCTAAAAATTGTATTAAGATTTATTTGATACATTTCTCCCACAGGTCCCTATGTCTAGCTAAATTGGACTTATCAAATTGGATCAACAGTTACCTTTTGGTCTTTTTACCAACTTTATTATTTTTCTCATTTAATTTCTTCTTCCTGTCTAAATGAACTTCTGTGTTTGTAGTTGTTCTACATGTCTGGAGTCCTATGAGACCAGGGCATGCCATATGATTGCTACTTATATTGTAAGTGGCACCAAAGTGGTGGTTTGGTAATAGTGGTGATGGTAATAGTAGCCACAGATAACTTGTGTTGAGCACATTACCATGTTCATATTTTATATGAGACATCTGTTTATATCTATAATGACTCCATAGAGTCAACCTCCTAGAGAGGTTGAGTTCATTGCCTAAGATTTTAAAAATAAGCAGTAGTATTTGGCTGAGGTTCAAGTCTGTTGATTTCAGTGCTTCAGTTCTTCAGTTAACAACTGTATGATGCTTCCCTTTGTAATCCCAGGGTCCCGGTGATATTACATAGGCTATCTATTCAGGATGGCCAGAGGCAGTGCAGTTAATGATAGAAATTCTCAGCAATAGAGAATGAAGCAAAATTTATTACCAGGCAAACAGTACCAAATATTAGGTGTGAGGATCAATAAGAAGAAAAATGGCTTAACATCTTTACAGGTCTCATTATGTACCAGGAACTGTTCTAATACTTTGCATGTATTAATTCATAATCCTCAAAACTAACTTATGTAATACATGCTATTATTATTCCCATTTTATAGATAATGATTCAGAGACAAAGAAAGATGTAGTAATTTTCCCAGTGTTTGATCCCAGGCAATCTGGACCTAGAATTCACACTCATGGTCACTATTGTATATTGCCTCCTATTTAAGTTAGCTTAAACATAGAAGTGCAAGAAAGAAGGTCCAGTGCTGGACAAATGGGCACATTTAGGATTACAAAATGTGACCTGTATCATGGAACATGGTTCATTACTTACTCTGTGATGGAGGTGAGTAAATGGAGGGCTGGTTTTGTCTAAACTCTAGAGGAGAGTCTGAGAGCTTAAGGGGCCTTTTAGAATGCACAATATTTAGTCTTCAGTCTTATTTTCAAACTTTATTAAATCCATGAAACTGTGCCTTATACCCTGAACAGAATATAAATTTTTATTTTTTTGAATATTCTTTGCACTTTCCTACAGTTCTTATGGCCAAAGTATAACATTCCCTTGTGGAGGAGAACAAAGAAACAAATAGCAGCATAGCAGCCCAGAGCACAGTGGGTAGAGAGGGGAGGATTACGCAAACATAATTTAAGGAGGTGTTAGAACCAGGAGGATGGTTCTCACTTCTCAAGTGGTGAGAAACAGATATACTCTTGCCAACCCAAGGTAACTGGAGTTAGGTAGGTAGGGTGCTCTGGTTCTGCATCATGTATCTGTCTGTCACTAAGAATGTCACTAAGCATGTCATTAAAATGCCAGGAAAGTTTTCAGTTAAACAAGTCTGAGTAGTGCTCTAATAACATAAGAGAACCGAGGGGAGAGAGATCCAAGATGGCCAATCACTAGCAGCTCAGGATTGCAGCTCCCAGTGAAAGTGCAGAGAGTGAGTGTATGCCGCACTTTCAGACGAATTTTTATTGCCCATGGACCAGGACATTCCCAGCAGAGGAGCCCTTCGGGTCGCCAGCGCAACCCTTTCGGCTGGTGCAGCTGTTTTGCCAGCACCTCGGCCCGACGGCTCTTGGTGCAGAGTAAATGGGACTGGGTCTCCTTTTGGATGATGTTTGGAGCTCTGAGAAGATAGAGCAGTCCATTCAGCTGATTGAAAAAGAGACTGAGAAGCCAGACCAGAGACCCCCGGGCAGAAAACCACCACGAATCTCAATGCCACTGTTTTAGCCAGCATTGCGGGTCGCCATAGTGAAAATTACATAGATTCCGGAGCTGGGAATCAACAAGTTGGACGTCCACTCACAGACCTAATTTGAAAGTTGGTAATTACAGAGACGACAGGTGGATAAAGCCACAAAGATGGGAAGAAGCCAGCATAAAAAAACTGAGAACACTCAAAATCAGAATGTCTCTCCTTCTACAGAGGATGGTAGTTCCTCATCAGCAACAGAACAAGGCCTGATGGAAAATGAGTGCGAAGAACTAACAGAATCAGGCTTCAGAAGATGGATAATAAGAAACTTTTGTCAGCTAAAAGAACATGTTCTAACCCAATGCAAAGAAACTAACAACTTTGAAAAAAGGTTTGACGAAATGATAACGAGAATGGACAATTTAGAGAGGAATATAAATGAATTAATGGAGCTGAAAAACACAATATGAGAAATCTGTGAAGTATGTACAAGTTTTAACAGTCAAACTGATCAAGCAGAAGAAAGGATATTAGAGGTCAAAGACCAACTTAATGAAATGAAATTAGAAGACAAGATTAGAGAAAAAAGGGTAGAAAGGAATGAGCAAAGTCTCCAAGAAATATGGGACTATGTGAAAAGACCTAATTTATGCTTAATAGGTATACCTGAATGTGACGAAGAGAATGAATCCAAGCTGGAAAATATTTTTCAGGATATTATCCAGGAAAATTTTCCTAAACTAG
>CAUYQU010028208.1:0-22048 GCA_963574635.1 Cheracebus regulus
TGTTAAACACAATTATTGGCATAAAAGAGGTTTTTAATACCCATTTTTAGACTGTATTCTAGCCTGGGCAATAAAACAAGAATCCCATTCTCTCTCCCTCTTTCTCTTCCTCTTTCTTTCTTTCATTCTTTTTTTCTTTCAAAAAAAAAAAAAAAAGATTACACTGTTTTTTAAACTGTATCTTTTCTATGTTTAGATACACAAATACCATTGTTAAAATTACCTACAGCATTCATACAGTAACATGCAGGTTTGTAGCTTAGGAGCAATAGGCCCAGGTGTGCTGCAGGATATACCATTTAGGTTTATGTAAGTAGTCAATGGTATTTGCACCATAACAAAACAGCTCCATGTATCTCTTAGAATGCACCCCGTGGGAAAACAATACAGGCGGTCATATTCTGTTATTTCCTGAGTATTTTGTAATCATTACTATCTCTAAGCTGCAACTCCAGTCCCATCTTTCAAGTGGGGTAAGTGCCACAAACAGACCCATTAATTTGCTCCCAACTCTACTGCAAATCAAGTGGGTAAACACCCAAGACTATCCCTTGTATAGCAAGGCCATCTATAGGTACTGATTGTTTAGGACAGTAATAATGCGTAGTATATGTTGCAGTTGAACTCTTGAGGGTTTTTTCCCCTCACAGCTGGGCCCTTTCGTAAGATTCACTTCCCATTAATTACCATAATCTAACTTGGAACTTGCACTCTGCAGGCTGAAGATGACTGAGGTGTTTTGTCTGATGTCTGTCTATACCGAGCTAATGACCTGGAAATTAAAGGCTTTGAAATTTACTCCCAACCCCCTGATTCATGGCCTTTCAGTAATGCAGCTAATCTGAGGTCTTAAAATTAACTGGCTCACAGTGAACTGGAAAGGGCAGCGCTGTGACTAATGCCACGCTGCTGATCTGGCTTGCCAGGAAAGGTGAGTAGAAAAAATACAGAATATTTACCGGGCACAGTAGCTCACGCCTGTTATCCTAGCACTTTGGGAGGCCAAGGCGGTCGGATCACCTGAGGTCGGGAGTTTGAGACCAACCTGACCAACGTGGAGAAACTCCATCTCTACGAAAAATACAAAAATTAGCTGGGTGTGGGCATGCGCCTGTAATCCCAGCTACTTAGGAGGCTGAGGCAGGAGAAACACTTGAACCCGGGAGGCGGAGGTAGTGGTGAGCCAAGATTGCGCCATTGCACTCTAGCCTGGGCACCTGACAAGAGTGAAAATCCATCTCAAAAAAAAGAAAAACACAGAATGTTACCTTCTTTCTCAAGCAGGGTATATTAGAATCTGTTGGTTTTAGGAACTAATAACCTTTCCCTGGCCCTAAATCACCTAACTGGCACCTTGAGTCTAATCCAATCCAAATGGTTACTTTTTCAATATTGCTTCCTTTTCCAGAAGCTTTATTCTGTGACTTGTAAGTTGAAGACAAACTAAACTAAATAGAGCTGCAAATCAAGAAACTAAATAATTCCACCGTACATATATATCCCATTTGATTTCTCCATTTATGGCTCTAGGTGTGTTCACCTTTTGGCTCTCGTGAATAATGAATGCTGTTCTAAACACGGGCGCACAAACAGCTGTTCCCATCCCTGCTTTCCATTCTTTGGGAAATGGAGAGGTGGACTGGGAGAGCAGACACATGCTGCCACACCGTGAACCTGGAAGGCACGATGCCAAGTGAAACAAGCCAGCCACAGAAGAGAAAGGCTGCAGAGTTCCACTCAGAGGAAATACTTGAGTAGTGAAACTGAGAGAATAGGACGGGGGTTGCCACCGACCAGTGGGAGGGGGAATGGGGAGTTACCGTTTAATAGACACACTTTTGCAAGATGAAAAACGGTGGGAAATGGGACGTGGCAATGGATGCCCAGCAATGTCAATGTTCTGAATGACACTGAACTTAGAAATGGTGAAAATGGTACATTTTGTTAAGTATATTTTACCATAGATTAAAACAAAAAACCCAGACGACTCCACTCAAGCCTTGTAGCCCTCATGTCTCTGGGGGAGACACTCTGGGACAGGATAAGCCTTTTGCACAGCGCTTTCCAGAGAAAGCGTACAAGACGCAGGCTCAGGCGGAGAACGTGCGCCGGGCGGGCTAGTTGACCCGAAAAGGCAGATCCACTTTGTTACAAGGTTCACTTTCCTCAGGGCTCTGCCGCTAGGAGTGAGCATTCTTTCGTCACAGGAAAGCCTTGAGATTCTCCTTTCCTTTCACAACGCCCTCCCTGTCAAAGACGTCCCTTAACGTTGGGAGTTCCCTGCCTGCCCACTCCTTTTTCTCCTGAGCCGCATGCCGCATCCCTCAGAACCCGGTTCCCTAAGATTCCGCAATCTTCCACGTTGGGTCCCGAACACTGCTACACTAACCATCAGCAGCTCGGATTACCCCTCCAACCCCGCACAGAGTGCAAGAACGTGTGGGCGGGCGGGGTAGTCCTCAAGCGCCCCGGAAGTCACCGCCCCCTGCCGTCGGCGGAGGCGCCCGGGCGGGCCGCGCGGCTTGGATTGGCTAGAAGTGGGGATGATGCGTTACGTGCGGCGATGCGTCCCCCTCCCCACCGCTCCTGCGCGCGGTTAGCGTGAGGCGGGGCGGAGCGTGCGGCCCTGGGCGGCCATTACCCGGAACAAACCCAGGCCTCGGGTCCCGTGACCCTCGGCGGGGCTGGCGGGAGGGGGCGGGGGAGGGAAGAGGGCGTGAGGAGGGAAGAGGAGGGAGGAGAGAGAAGGGCGGAGTAGGAGGGAGGGAAAGGGGGCGGGGTGGGAGCGGGTCACGTGATCCGGCATGGAGGCGGTGGCGGCGACCGGGAGGAGCCGCCGGGGCAGAAGCCGCACTTGTTAGTGTGGGGGGAGGTGGGGGCGGGGGACGCCGACACCGTCACCCAGGGACGCCGAGGAGAAGGCGGGAGGGGGGTAGGGGCGAGACCAGGCTCCGACCCCCGGCCGAGGGGATGTGGGGAGCATGGGCGCCAAGGAGTCACGGATCGGATTCCTCAGCTACGAGGAGGCGCTGAGGAGAGGTGAGGGGGGAGGGGTCTGGGCGAGCTGCCTGGGAGGCCGGCAACGGGCAGCCGGGAGGGTGGGTGACCAGGAAGGAGAGAGGAGGTTGAGGGCGTGGGGCGCCTGAGGCGGAAGGGAAAGGCGGCCGAACCCGGGGAGTGTGATGGGGTAGAGAGATCGGGTGGGAAGCAGCATTTGGGAATTGGGACCATATGGAAAGGGGCGAAGCTTGCCCTGAGAGAGGGAGATCGGGCGCTGGCAGGGCAGTGCCCGTGCTCTCTGGTGGCGTTATCTTGGATGTGTCCAGGGAAGTCCTCTCCCCGTTTTCTTGGGCGGCTCCAGCCCTTTCAGCCCCCCTCATCTTTCACTGCCATTTTTCTCCTATCATTCCTTCATAAAAACCTCCAACAACATCCTAACCTCGTTCCTAACAGCCTTAGCTGGAAGGGGGCGAGGAGGCGGCTGCAGAGCGCTTTTTTCTGCTACTGGAAGCCCCTTCCTATCTGGGGAGTCCCTGCCTTTTCCGAGGGCCTATGCCAGTCTCTTGGGGACTGTGGCCATCCACTCCTGCCACCCTTCACCGTTTGAGCGGCTTTGATAACAACGACCCGAAATGAAGTTGTGTTTGAGGTGAGATGAAACTGGACAGCTGGCTTTGCCACCAGACCTTGTATTAGGTTTCATCTCCCCCGACGTTGACCAGAGCCTTTGACTGCACTTGATTCCCAGTTCTCGCTCCATCCCTCTCCATGAAATGGCACTGGGAAGTCCAGCATTCAGATATTGTATTGAAGCTCCCTTTAGAGACTAGTCTAGCTGCCAGTCCCGGCCTGCTGCTTATTGGCTGTGAGGCACAGTATATTGTTGGCAGCCCCAACCCCCTACGACTCACTCATACCGCTGTCCGTGATCACTAAAGCACACGCTAACTGGAAGTGTGTTGCATAGTTTATGGCCGGAATGTCTTAATTTTTCATGACTGGGATTTCAGTGTGCGTAGATCTGTGCATGCTTGTATTTCTTTTAGATATTTAATGGATATTCTTGGTAAGAAATGAAAAAACATTAAGAAGATTAGGAGCTAGGTATTATGTTAACAGGTTTCCAAGTCAAGAAATCAGCCATGCTCCAGGTGGTTTTAATAGCTAAGGATATAAAATGAAAATTAGATTAAAAGACGGGTATTCAAAATGAGGCATGAGAAGTGAACTCTTGTTCATATATAGGAAGAAGAGGGATAAGTTCAGCTGGCCATCACCTGACAGTAAGAGACAGAATTTAGATGTATTGGTGGTTGTGGATTTACCAGAATAATACAAATATGCCTTTTATGTCTGTCTTTTTTTCACCCCTGTGAAACAGTATAATGCTTGTTTTTATGGACAATCTCACTTGAAATTTTTTTCTCTGCCCCAATATGAGAAATATTCCAAATTCTTGGTGTGTTTCCAGCCCTAGTAGGCTAGTCATTTCCGGGATGCTGTTGAGCCTGACAGGTCTGGCATCAATTAGGCAATGGCTTTACAAGACGTGAAAGAGGACATTAGTCGAACTGATTTACAGCTGCAAGGTTCAGAAGTGTTTTTTAAGTTTGAGGGTGTGAATACCAGTGATGAACCTGGCATTGGAAATTCTAAAATTAAACTTCTATCCAACTCTAGCCAACTCTAGCCTGCTTAATCTCCTATCAAACTAAGATTGTATGTTTGTAAATACAAATGAAATTAATCTCATTTTAAACTGATCTGACTGGAATGTTTTTGTTCAGTTTCTTATACAGTGTCTGGCTGTTGAATTTCAAAACACATGTATTTGAAGAGGTAGTGAAATATTTGTTAAGAGCTTATTTGTAACTATTGGAATGAATTTACATTTTACCAGTTTGCTTTAGAGGAAAATTAAAAGAGAACAGCAAGTTGATAAAATTGTATTTCTAAATGTAAACCAGAAGCCTCCTTCTTTTTTAAAAGTGGGTAGCTCTTTAAACATATTACTGTTTAGTAAATGTAAGACTTTAATATAGAATTTAAGATTACAGAGTTTATGAAGCTTCTGATAGAGCTAAAAGTGGCTTGGAACCTCTTTTGGGTGCTTGAATAATTGCTAAAACCTGCATCCATTGGTTTCATTTACTTGTTTATATTGTATAAAATGAATGGGGGAAGGGGTAGATAGGATTTGACAAACACTCATTAGTTCAGTGTGTGCAAAACAAGCTTGATAAAACTACTGAAATACTTGTCTCCTTGGCTTTACTTAAAATTGTTGAACACTAATGCCTAGCTCTAATTAAGGTAATATTAAAAAAAATAGGCATATGTTACCATATGCAAACATGGAATTGCAGGCAGTTTATCTTGCAAAGTGGGGCCTTGGAAACGAAGTGTTATGTTAATGACAGATAACACTTAGTGGACCTGAGTGGAAGGGCAGTCTAGTGACTTCAGTTATATTTTAGAAGCACCTAGAAATTAGGAAGATTGATTTTTGCACACTCTTAGCTAGACTGTCAGTTGTCTAAACCTTAATGTTTTCTAAAAGTGTGCATTTAAACACTGTTAGGAAGAAGTATTAGTGGTAGCTTTTATTTTTTGTCTTGAATCTGTCTCTTAAATATCTTGAGTAGAATACAAGGAAAGCCTTGACTCTTGTTTATATTGCGTGTGTTTTCTAAGGAGGTATACCTGTTGTACTTAATGGACACTGGAAATTTGAGCAGCATGTTCTTCATCTTGTTTTCACCTCCTTGTTGCATCTAAGATTGTGGCTTGTGTATTCTTAAAAATGTATTTTAAATGCTTGGAACACGACATTCAAAAAACGTTCAGTAAAAGATAAGTTGCATTTTAGATCATTTTAGAACTGTAAGATGTCTTTAAAATCTTTACCAGGCTATCTGCGGTGCTCACGCCTGTAATCCCAACACTTTGGGAGGCTGAGGCAGGTGGATCATGAGGTCAGGAGTTCTAGACCAGCCTGGCTAATATGGTGAAACCCTGTCTCTACTAAAAATACAAAAATTAGCTGGGCATGGTGGCACGTGCCTGTAGTCCCAGCCACTTGAGAGGCTGAGGCAGGAGAATTGCTTGAACATGGGAGGTGGAGATTGCAGTGAACCAAGACTGCACCACTGTACTCCAGCCTGGGCGACAGAGCAAGACTCCAGTTTAATTCTTCTGTCCTCTCTGCTCCTCTCTGCTTCCTTTCATCTTTCTGGAAACAGGATTATAAGGTGGTGTGTGTGTGTGTGTGTGTAAGAATTGGCTGAATTAAAATGATTCTTAACTTTTAAATTGTAGTGATAAAATACAGTGGGTTTTAAATCGTAGGGGTAAAATATAGTGAGTGATTTTTTTCTAATCCCTTTCTTTAAAATCTGGCGTTCATATTGCACTAAGTAGCTGGGTGATGAACTATAGTGTGTTGAAAAGTTATGTTATGGATTCACATTTTTAAATGTTCTTTTGCTCATTAATTCAGCAGATTTTTACAAAAGGCTGGCTATGAATTAGGCACTAAGGAAATGGATAACCAAGACCCCTCTCTCTAGGATCATATAGCTTGGGTCAGTGATCTCCACTAAGTGTGTGGAGACAGTCCCCAACTTGCGATTTGACTTTACGATGGTGCCAAAGCTATATGCATTCAGTAGAAACCATATTTCAGGACAGTATTCAATAAATTACATGAGATTTTCAACACATTATTGTGTTTGATTAGTTTGTCCAACAGTATTACTATGTTAAGTATTCTAAGCATGTTTAAAATAGGCTAAGTTATGATGTTCATTACATTTGGTGTATTAAATACATTTTTGATTTAATGATATTTTCAACTTATGATGGGTTTATTGGGAGATAATCTCATTGTAAGTCAGGGAACATCTATTTGTATCAAAGAATGTAAGCTAAGCCTATTCATAGAGGATGGGAATAAAATATTAAAAATTCTGTTTATAGTTCTAACTTGTGTATGTTTAATAATGCACATAATATGTTCAAAAGTAGTATATATGCATGTTACTTATAAATGATTAGCTTATGGTATATTAAATGCTGCAGTGCTATAGGACAAAGTGCTATGGAAATAGAGTGTGTATGGGTGTCTCTGATGGCCTGTAAGTGCTTCTAGCACTGTGCTCATTTTACGGTATGTGCTCGATAGTTGTGTGTTAAAGAATTTAATTTCCTAGTCACTTATAGGTTGCTGTGTTTGCTAGTGGAATAATTAAGCATGTAACAGTTGACAGTTCCAGTACTTTTCATCTTGCTTATCCATCAAATCTAAGATACTTTAAAACATTGACTCCCAACTAACATTTTGTTCACCAGTTTCTCAGTATTTATCTTAAAATTTCATTAGACTTATACTACCTATCATGTGATGTTAACTGGTTTAGCATAGTGTATCATTCTATACACAGAAATTGAATTTCACAGTCAGTACCTTCTGGAATGCATATTTATCTCCCTTATTAAAGCACTTATTTGCCTTCCTATGAATTTGTAAAATTCACCAGTGAACTTTCTAGCATTAGTTTGGAATTGTCAGTTTCAGTTAAGCCTTTCAAAAGTGTCCCTAGCTGGATCTTACTATTTGTAAAGGAGAAAAATTGGGCAGTTTTAAATTAGTCTGCTTATATGTAGTCACCTGAGTGGTTACAAAGGTGCTGTTTTCACTAATCTCTCTGTTTCACTAATTTCACTGTTTTCAGCTCATTAATCTTCAATTTGTAAGTTTGACATGTCACTGACAAAGAGGAGCTAAATATATTGATGAACCCCGGATTTTGGGGAATAAGCAAAATGAGATGACGTCACTTGCTGGTTAGTGAGCTCCCCATTTACCAAACTGGACAGCTGCTGTTTGTTTTTTTCTTGTTCATTGTTTCTCTTTGTGCTTAGTGAGACGTAGTGATGGCACTCAGGGTTGCCTTCCAGAAAGATGCGTAAGTAAGTTAGAGATGGGATGGTGATGCCCAACCAATAGCCATATTTTCTCAGGATGAGAAAAGGAAGATTTTTGGCACTTGATTATATGCTTGGATCACAGCAAAAGTTAGAGAAGTGATTATTATTTTTGCTGTCACTATAGAAAAATCTGTTTTTGCAGCACTAGAGTAATGCTGAGAGTTTGAATAAGAAGCTTTAATGTTAAACAGCTGCAGTGGTGGAGGGATTTTTTTTTTTAATTTATGAACTAAAAGTTAATAGTTAGATGGTGTACTGAGAAGATTAAGGTGGGACTGACAGTTCTTTTGATACTGTATCCAGGAAACATGGCTTCTCCTTGAGCTTGTTTATGCTTCTGCTTTTGCTTTTTGGGCCTCATGACATTTGTGTTTAAGTTGAGCAATTTCATGTCTTTTCTGCATTCCAATAAGTCCTCTCATTTAATAATAAAGAACTCTTGGAAGTTAGAGGTATGTAGTTA
This sequence comes from Cheracebus regulus, assembly GCA_963574635.1. Lineage (NCBI taxonomy): Eukaryota > Metazoa > Chordata > Mammalia > Primates > Pitheciidae > Cheracebus > Cheracebus regulus. The sequence continues at coordinate 8,453 of CAUYQU010028208.1, forward strand.
ATTATTGTCATAAAAGCCTTATAAAAACTAGTTCTTTCTGTTTGTTTCTTTTGTGTTATGTGTGTGTGTCACGCTAGTCAGATCTATCCTAAGACATGTCTGTTCAAAGATGGCCAGTATTCAAGGCCTTTCCTTAACACACCCCTCTTTATTAGGGATTAGTAATCATTAACATCAGACTCTTTTAAATTTATTTTTATTGACTGGGCACAGTGGTTCATGCCTGTAATCCCAGCACTTTGGGAGGATGAGGTGGGCGAATCACCTGAGGTCAGGAGTTTGAGACCAGCCTGACCAACTTGGAGAAGCCCTATCTCTACAAAACAAACAAAAATTATTGAAATTTTATTTATTTATCTATTTTTGAGACAGAGTCTTGCTCTGCCACCCAGGTTGGAGTGCAGTGGCACAATCTTGGCTCACTGCAACCTCCGCCTTCTGGTTCAAGTGATTCTCTTACCTCCAACTCCCAAGTAGCTGGGACTACGGGCATGTGCCACCACACCTGGCTAATTTTTGTATTTTTTAGTAGAGATGGGGTTTCGCCATGTTGTCCAGGCTGGTCTCGAACTCCTGGCCTCAAATTATCCTCCTGCCTCCCAAAATGCTGGAATTAGAGGCGTGAGCCACCATGCCCAGCCAGGCTCCTTGTTTTAGGGAATTCTTTTTTTTTTTTTTTTTGTAGACGGAGTTTTGCTCCTATTTCCCAGACTGGAGTGCAATGGTGCGATCTTAGCTCACGGCAACCTCCGCCTCCTGGGTTCAAACAATTCTGCCTCAGCCTCCCGAGTAGCTGGGATTATAGGGATGTGCCACCATGCTCGGCTAATTTTTGTATTTTTTAGTAGATGGGGTTTCTCCATGTTGGTCAGGCTGGTCTTGAACTCCCTACCTCAGATGATCTGCGTGCCTTGGCCTCCCAAAGTGCTGGGATTACAGGCGTGAGCCACCACACCCGGCCTAGGGAGTTCTTAAGCTCATCACCATCTTGTGAATAAGCTTCAGGAAGACTGATGTTTTGAACCTTGCCTATAACATGTTTCTTGGGGTACTAGATAATGGACTGCATTGAAAGCCAAAATGAGATTTTACAGAGAAAGCTTTCCAGTGTCTCTTTCATTTCTGTAAAGAAGCTAGGTTGTCCCAGCATCTTACCCTTGTGGCAAAAGCCTTTAAATGTTTGCTGTGTTTGCCTTTTGGTAATGACTTGTGAAAGGGTCTGGAGAGATTCCATATGGAAAGGATCCTTCTATCAAGATAGGCCTTCTCTAGTCTTTCCCATGACAGCAAATGGCATCACTATTTGCTAAACTGAAAAATTTGGAGACATCCTCAGTTCCTCCCTTTCTCTCACTTTCTGACCATATCTTCTTATCCAGTTAGAATCTGTCACCAAGTCCTATTAGTTTGATATTCAGTTTAGTCTTTTAGCTTCTGCTTAATTTCCTCCACTTTAGTCCTTGCTGCCATCATCTTTTGCTTCACGACACTGTGCAGTAGTTTCCTAGTTTCACACAGTCAGTGTACTCTTAAAATCCAGATCCAATCTCGTTATTCCTTTCTTTAAAGTCTATAATTAATTTAAAAAAATGTAGTCTTTATAATGGTCTACAAGGCTGTAAATAATTTGGTTCCTGCTTAAAACTCCAACCTCAACTGTAGTAATTTACCTCTTGCCTCCTATACACTAGCTGCACTAGCCATCTTTTTGTTCTTAGAACCTATTCTGGCTTGTAGCCTTTGCATTTGCTACTTTCTCTCATCCTGGAAAGGCTATTTACAAATTTTTACATGTCTGGATCATTCTCATGTCTGATGCCCACAGCTCAGATGGCCTCAAGGAGGCCTTCCTTTATCACCTCATATGAAGTGGTATTTGTCTATAACTATTGTGCAATATTCTGAACAATTTGTATATAGCCTCTATCATAATATGTAATTATCATGTTTATTGTCAGGTCTGTTGCTGAATCCCCAGTGTCAGGATAGGTGCAGTACCTAATGTATTTTAAGTGCTCAGTAACTATTGGATATCTGGATGAATGGATAAATGTATAAATAATGGAGAGCTTGCATGTTTATAAGGTCAGGGGGTAAAAAATAAAGACAGGGATTGAGTTATATTAAATGTATCCACCTCAAAATTTATTTTCCTTTCAGCAGCTTTTAAAAAGTTTGTGCTTGGCTGGGCGTGGTGGCTCACACCTGTAATCCAAGCACTTTGGAGGCCAAGGCAGGCGGATCACCTGAGGTTGGGAGTTCAAGACCAGCCTGACTAACATGGTGAAACCTCATCTTAAAAAAATAAAATAAATAAATAAAAATAAAAAGTTTGTGCTTAAAGTTTTAAATGATAGTTAATAATAAACAGTCTTAAATATAGCATATAGTTTTGTCTGTTTAGTTCTAATACTTGAAGCTGATAATAAATTCCTGAGAGATTAGTATGGGAGTAAGTACTGTACTTATGAACACTTGAGAATGTCTTTTGGTTATATATAAAATTTAATAGTTTTCATGAAATGATCATTTTTATATGATGATCTTCATGCACTTTTCATTTATGATGACAGGTATTATCCTACTGCCATATGTGAAGTTAGAGTTGGAAAGTTATTTGCCTAAAGTGTTAAACAGAGTTAAATAAATTCAACATTCAGAGCTCTCTCATTAATTCTAAATAATCCAAGTGATTTTAAATTAAATTTTATGATTAACTTTTTTTTTTTTGGTCTAAGACTTTTTTTCTCTTATATTCCATGGCCAATCCTTCCCCCTCTTCTTTTTTTAGTCTTTTGGTTTTTGTTTTTATTACAATGGTATATGCAGGTAGTTTAGAATCAGCTGGTAATACAGTGCTTGTTATGAAAATAGTACTGTTAGCTGGGCATGGTGGTTCAGGCCTCCTGAATAGTGGGGACTACAGGTATGCACCACCATACCTGGCTTATTTTTTTTTATTTTGCAGAGATGAAGCCTCATTATGTTGCCCAGGCTAATTAACAAGCCTGGCCTGGCCTCAGGCCTCAAGCCTCCCAAAGCGTTGGGATCATAGGCGTGAGCCACTGTGCTGGCTGGTGGAGGCGTCTGAAAGAACTTGGCATCTGGGCTTACTTTTGACAGATAAGCATCTGGCAAGGCAGGTAGTTCAAGAGGAAAGATACATGCCAGTTTGTTGGTGAGCTTATATTTCACTGTGCCAGCCTCTGGAAATAAAAATCATACTGGCCCTAATTTCAAGACTTCTCTGTGCAGCAAAACTCTGATAAGATGATTATAATAATTATAATTATTAATAGTAATCACAATTATTATAATCTTGTCAGGGTTTTGCTGCACAGAGAAGATGCATAAAATTTGGTCTTAAAAATGAGTTTGCCATGCACACATACACACAAAAAAGGTAAGTACTGCATTACTCTCTATATATGAGATTCAAAAATAGACAAAACTAATTTATGGTGATAGAATAGTGATGACCTCTAAGGGTTGGTATTGACTGAGGGAGAACAGGAGAGAACCTACTGGGGTGCTGGAAATGTTCTGTATCTTGATTTTGCATGGTAATTCCTTGGATGCAAACCTAAAAATTCAGTCAAGCTATATAGTAAGATTTGTGCAGTTTACACCTGTAGTCCCCACTATTCGGAGGCCTGAACCACCTTGTACTATTTTCATAACAGTACTATTTTCATAACAAGCCCGGTATTACCATCTGATTTTAAACTATGATATATACCATTGTGATAAAAGCAAAAACCAAAAGACAAAGAAAAGAAAGCTGGGGGGAGCATTATAGTAAGTAATAGGGAAGATAAGAGAGGGAACCTGTGGAGAAGCAGAGCATTTCAAGATCTAGAAAGCAACATGTGCAAGGGCACACAGTGTTCAGGCAGGGACCATATCATAGAAACTACTAGGGCTTGCCATGCTGAAATGACTGACTTCAGACCGTAGGGCATAGGTACCTTCCACTGAAGAACACCTGAGTAAAACGACTAGAAGTACATTTCAAAGATTATTCTATTGGAAATACAAAGAATGAACTGGTGGAGTAGGAGGCAAATAGTCCTAGGGACAGATGAAGACTTTTTTTTGACACGGTCTCCCTCTGTCACCCTAGCTGGTGTGCAGTTGTGCGATCGTTGCTCACTGCAGCCTCTACTTCCTGGGCTCATGTAATCCATCTCAGCCTCCCAAGTATCTGGGACTGCAGATGTGTGCCACCACACCTGGATAATTTTAAAATTTTTTTTGTAGTGACGGGAATCTCACTGTTGTTTGCCTAGTGGGTCTCAAATTCCTGGACTTGGGCAATCCTCCAGCCTTGACCTCTCAAAGTGCTGGGATTACAGGTGTGGGCTACAGTGCCCGGCCTTATTAAAATGTTGACTTACTAAATGGGGCTACCTAGTACTGTCTTTTCTCCTTTACTTAAAGGAGAATGCTGACAGAATACAACTAGTAGTAATAATCTGGTAAATTGTACTTTCTACAGAGTAAATTTAGTTTGTTTCATGACATTTATGCAAATATTCAAATGTTTCAGGAATGTAAACATTTAAAACTTGGGTTATAAATAATGCCTCCTGGCTCTAAAATTATCTGAATCCATGAAGCAATGAATAGTAAATATAAAGGCAAAATGAAACACAGCTTTATATGCAAGGACAAGCACAAATTTCCAATTTGTGTTATAATTTGGGTACCTGGTTTTGAAGGTGAGCCTTGGTTTAATTGGTTCTGAGACATTTCTCTCAAACAGTGAATGTGTAGTTGGTAGGTATGAATAGGGGACATTGGAAAGTCATATCAAAATCTTACGCAATTTTTGGAGCCTTTTTTCTCTCATGTAATTTATATAATTTGACATGTATTCCTATGTAAAATATTTAACCTCTTCTCTACAATAAGCATTATGTGGGCTAATTAGTTTCTCTTCTTATTTCATATTTCTGTGATTTCTCTTATCTGGAATGACTTTTATGCTACCCAGGCTGGAGTGCAGTAACATACTCACTGCTCTTGCAGCCTCAACCTCTCAGGCTCAACCAATCCTCCCATTTCAGCTTCCTTAGTAGCTGGGACTATAGGTGTACACCACCATGCCCTGCTAATTTTTGTATTTTTTATAGAGAACGGGGTTTTGGTATGTTGCCCAGGCTGGTCTTAAACTCCTGAACTCAAGAGATTCCCCCACCTCGGCCTCCCGAAGTGCTGGGATTACAGGCATGAGCCACCACACCCAGCCTTTTTTTTTTTTTGCTTTATCTATTATTCTGATATCAGGTGAGATCGGCATGTTCAGGTTGATATGCCCTAGATTGCTTTTATCTAGTCTAATGATTTTGTATTGTACAATATGTTGGAAAGGCAAGGTGAAGTTAGATTAGGAAGGGTTCATTCTCATTCAGTTCTGTTTGTTCTTTGGACTTCACCTAAATCTTACCTTCTTTGGAGCTTTCCTGAACTTATCTCCTTTGAATTCTTATATTTGGATCCTTTGTATTCAAGTATTTTTACATACATATGTACATACATAAAACGTATGTTTTATGTATATTAATTTACTCTCCCAACTAGATTGAAAGCTGCTTGAAGAGGAACCTTTTTTAAAAACCACATTGCGCTGTTTTAAGCACAAATAGGTGTTTAGCATATGCTTGATGATTGAGAGAACCATATGGTTACAGTTATTGGTTTGTCTATAAGATTGTGATATGTTGCTATTTAAAAATCAGTGGTTATTTTTTTATTTAGTTTTCTTTTAAGCCATAACCTTTTGCTTTCATTTATGTGTCTTCTGAATGTTAAGTAACATGTGACTCACATTTCAAACTCCCAATTTGGAAGTTTATAGCAATGTGACTGAAGTTTATAATTATGGGTCTTAGAGAACTACACTACACAGCAGTTCTCTATGTGTTAGAAGAATTTATCAGAAGATAGACAATTGTAGGTTGCACTGTAATTTAGAAGACTTTTGCTCATCTCATGTATTTGTATCAGTTTGAGAATTTGAAAATGCCACCAAAATGCCTGTTCTTCTCTAGTGCCTCTTGTCATCCTGGCAGGGATAAGGTAAACTGAAAGGGTAGACTTTTTCTGTTTATCTTAGTATCCTGATATCTGGAATGTAGTAGATAGTTTGTGCATTTCTCTATGTGAGTGAAGTCAAAATACTACGGGTGGATGTTTCAGCTTTTCAAAGTTTTCACATTTACTAAGTCTTTCACAGTTACCTCCTACTAGTTAAAAAACTATTTGTCCTAATTTATGCTTGTGCTACTTTGACATTTGCATTGCTGAAAAAACTCACTAAAAGGTATATTTTTCTAATATATAAATACGCGTACATAGCTTTTTCTCATATCTTTGAGAAAGCAAAACATTGTAATAAATTATGATTTCTGACTGTAATAGGAATATGGCTTAGTCATGATCCGTATTGTATTTTCAACTGTGTCTTATTAGGATTATCATAAAAGACTTTCAAAATAATTCATGTGAATTTTTGTCAGATCTTCACAAACTTAGATATGTACATAGCTCTCCCCTACCTTCCCCTGACTTTGCCGATTTAGTTTATTTTTTTTGTGGTAATATATATAACATGCCATTTACCATTTGAACTATTTTAAAAAATGTGCAATTAGTGGCATGAAGTACATTCACACTGTTGTATAACCATCACCACTCTCCACTTCCAGAACTTGTTCATCATCCCAAACAGAAATTCTGTATCCCTTTTTTCCCCAGCCCCTGGTAACCTCTATTCTACTTTCTGTTTCTATGAATTTGCCTATTCTAGATACTTCATATAAATAGAATCATACAATATTTGACCTTTCCTGTCTTACTTCACTTAGGGTAATGTTTTCAACGTTTATCCATATTGTAGTATGTAATAGAATTTCATTTCTTTTTTTGGCTGGATAATTTGTATATACTACATCTTGTTTGTACATCCATCTCTTGATGGGACATATTTGGGTTGTTTCCACCTTTTGGCTATTGTGAATAATGTTGCAATGAACATTGGTGTGCAAATATCTATTTGAGCCCTGCTTTCAATTCTTTGGGGTATAAACTTAGGAATGGAATTGCTGGGTTATATGGTAATTCTATGTTTAACTTTTTGAGGAACAGCTAAACTGGTTTCCACAGCTTCTGTACCATTTTATATTCCCACCAGCAATGCAAAAGTGCTCCTTCCATTTTCTCCATATTCTATCCAAAACTTATTTTCCATTTTCTTTCCATTAATAACCATCCTAATGGGTGTGACATGGTATCATTATGATTTTGATTTTTAGTTCCCTCACGGCTAGTGCTAATGAGCATTTTTTATGTGCTGTTGGTCATTTGTATGTCTTTTTTGGAGAAATGTCTATTTAAGTCCTTTGCCCATTTTTGAATTGAGATGTGTGCTTTTTTGTTGTTGAGTTGTAGTTTTTTATACATTCTGGATATTATTCTCACATTGGATATATGATTTGCAAATATTTTCTCCCAGATATTTTTGTGAGTTGCAGATATATTAATATCTATGAGTTGTCTTTCATGGTCTTGATAGGATCTTTTAATGTCCAAAAGTTTTTAATTTTGATGAAATTACATATGTAGTTTTGAACTTAAACAATGTTATGGATTGTGCAGGGGATACAACCACAAAATTCTGATGGATTGACCCCACAGCTGCAGAAAACTAGTGTAGAAAGAATCCTACTCTCAAAACCCAAAAGACCTTCCCAGATAGAGTCCTTTGAAAATAATTTTCCAAATTATTCACACAGCCTGTGGGTAAATTAAGAGTAAATGATATCTGCAACAGTGCTGCTCATGATAAAAACACAGAAGAGTCAACTATATTATCAAATCTTAGCTGGAATGGAAAATCAGGAGATACTTATTAGCAAACATTAATAAAAGATTGGCCTTTATTATTGTAAGCATGTACAAGATGACAGCAGGTAGTCTCTACCATTAAGAATGAGAAATGCCTTGTATCTTTATGAATTCTGAAATTTAACCTTTCTTAATCCAATTGCTGTAAGGGCCTAAGGTTTATTTGTTATGTGTGTTATTGGAGTAGAGACTATTTGAAGGTTAAGGGGGTACTTAGTGATGCAAATGACATTTTTATGTTTTTAAATCTTCTGCTTTTCTAGGCACGTTTTAAATGAAATGCTATATTTTTAAATTTAAAAAAAAAATTTATTTTTTTTTTGTAGAGATGGGGTCTTGCTGTGTTGCTCAGGCTGGTCTCAAACTCTTGGCCTCAAGATATCCTCCTGCCTTGGCCTCCTAGAGTGCTGGGATTACAGGCATGAACCACTGTGCCTGGCCTAAACTTTATTTCTGGAGGCAGGTTCTCAAAAGATATCCTATCTTAATGGGCATATATATAGAGAGCAGTAGGTGAGTTTAAGGGGGATGTAAATATTGGCTAAAAGATTTTTTTTAAGGTATGTAGCCTCTCAAATGTAGCCCTTTGCATATTAAAAGTTTATTATGGCAGTGTTCTTTGTGCATTTTTATTTGATGTTGTCAGCCATTCATCTACTAACTCTTCCAGAAGATTTTATCTCTGGGCAGTGGCATTTTATAACGTCATATATGGAAGAAAACTTTTATCACAGACTGACAACTGATATGCCAACATATTAGTATGAAAAATGTTTCCCCAAATTCAGACTAGGTGTGGTGGCCCAACCTGTAATCCCAGCACTTTGGGAGGCAGAGGCGGGCGGATCTCTTGAGGTCAGGAGTTCAACACAAGCCTCACCAACATGGTGAAACCTTGTCTTTACTAAAAATACAAAAATTAGCTGGACATGGTGGCAGGCACCTGTAATCTCAGCTAATCGGAAGGCTGAGGCAGGAGAATTGCTTGAACCTGGGAGGTGGAGGTTGCAGTGAGCCAAGATTGCCTCATTGCACTCCAACCTGGGCAACAGAGTGAGACTCCATCTCAATTAAAAAGAAAAAGGAAAGAAAAAATTTTCCCCAAATTCGAATGTCATTTCATTGAGTGTCTTTGTTTGATTATTAATACTTTAATACTGTGTTAGACATTAATGTTTATTGTTATTATTTTAAAATATCAGCTTCCTTGGGTTGAAGAAACATTAATGTTTAATATTAAGCTATTATTATAGCTTATTGTAGTTACAATAAGATACTTTATGGAAGAAGTTAGATTTTCTTATCTTAGAAATTACTTTTCATAAAATAAAATATGTAATTTTATATATAAATGCACTATATATAATATAATTAGATATAGAAATAAAAAGTCAGATCATAGTTGGGCTCAGTGGCTCACATTTATAATCCCAGCTCCTTGGGAAGCTTAGACTGGAGGATTTCTTGAGCCCAGGAATTTGAAGTTGCAATGAGCTATGATTGTGCCATTGCAGTCCAGTCAGGTTGACTAAAAAATATTAGGTTATAATTGGCAAAAGACTGGAGTGACAGTGAAAATGCAATGAATATTTTGACTACTGTTTTTTGATTATAAACATAGGTAGGTAGGAATTTTTCTACCTTTCCAAATTAATTTAGAAATTAAAGATTTGGTGAGTGTGATGGCTTACACCTGTAATCCCAGCACTTTGAGAGGCCGAGGTGGGCAGATTACCTGAGGTCAAGAGTTCGAGACCAGCCTGGCCAACATGGTGAAACCCCGTCTCTACTGAAAATACAAAAAAATTAGCCGGGTGTGGTGGCACGCGCCTGTAGTCCCAGCTACTTGGGAGGCTGAGGCGGAAGAATCGCTTGAACCCAGGAGGCGGAGGTTGCAGTGAGCTGAGATTGCGCCACTGCACTCCTGCGTGGTGACAGAGCAAGACTCCGTCTCAAAAAAAAAAAAAAAAAAATCTGGGCGTGGTGGCATGTGCCTATAGTCCCAGCTACGGGGGGAGGCTGAGGCAGCAGAATCGCTTGAACCCAGGAGGTGGAAGTTACAGTGAGAGAAGACGCGCAACTGCACTCTGGACATCAGAGGGAGACTCCATCTCAAAACAAACAAAATAGATCAGAATTAGTATTTACTTTTTCACGTTTTCCCTTTTTTTTTTTTTTTGAGAGGGAGTTTGTTGGTTATTGCCCAGTCTGGAGTGCAGTGGCACAGTCTCAGCTCACTGCAACTTCCACCTCCAGGGTTCAGGCGATTCTCCTGCCTCAGCCTCCTGACTAGCTGGGATTACTGGCGCGTACCACCACGCCTCATTAATTTTTTGTATTTTTAGTAGAGACGGAGTTTCATCATGTTGGCCGGGCTGGTCTCCAACTCCTAACCTCAGGTGATCCACCTGCCTTGGCCTCCCAAAGTGCTGGGATTACAGACGTGAGCCACCGTGCCTGGCCAATTCCTGGAGTGCAATGGCTCTATCTCAGCTCATTGCAACTTCCGCCTCCCGGGTTCAAACCATTATCTTGGCTCAGCCTCCGGAATAGCTGGGACTGCAGGCACACGCTGCCATGCCTGGTTAATTTTATATATTTTTTAGTAGAGGTAGGGTTTCACCATGTTGCCCAGGCTAGTCTTGAACTCCTGAGCTCAGGCAATCTGCCTGCCTCGGTCTCCCAAAGTGCTAGGATTACAGATGTGAGCACTGTGCCTGGTCCACTTTTTTCCTTTTACTTTGTGCTTTGTATTTTATATCTCACCTCTGATTGACATATTATCAGACTTATTTCTGCAGCTTTCTGTCTGATTGCTTCTACCAGAGTTGATGATATAAAGGTAATCATAAATGTGGCCTTATCCATGGAATCTGCTTACCTCTACTATGTTTAACACAGAAGGATCGGGCATGGTGTCTCAGGCCTGTAATCCCAGCACTTTGGGAGGCCGAAGTGGGCAGATCACTTGAGGTCAGGAGTTCGAGACCAGCCTGGCTAACGTGGTGAAACCCCGTTTCTACTAAAAATACAGAAAATTAGCCAGGTATGGTGACACTAATCCCAGCTACTCTGGAGGCTGAGGCAGGAGAATGAATAGCTTGAACCTGGGAGGCAGAGGTTGCAGGGAGCTGAGATTGTGCCATTGCACTCCAGCTTGGGCAACAAGAGTGAAACTCTGTCTTAAAAACAAACAAAACACAGAAAAAGGTCCCAGCCCCAGTGGCTCATACCTGTCATCCTAGCACTTTGGGAGGCTGAGGCTAGCCTGGGCAACATGGCAAAACCCCATCTTTACAAAAAATACACAAATTAGTGGGGCATGGTGGCTTATGCCTGTGGTCCCAGTTGCTTGGGAGGCTGAGGTGGGAGGATCACTGGAACCTGGGAGGCAGAGGTTGCAGTGAGCTGAGATCATGCCACTGCCCTCCGGTCTGGGTAATAGAGTGAGACTTTGTCTCAAAAAAAAAAAAAAAAAAAAAAAAAGAAAAGGGCTGGGCACGGTGGCTCAGCCTGTAATCTCAGCACTTTGGGAGGCCAAGGTGGTTGGATCATAAGGGCAGGAGATCGAGACCATCCTGGCTAACACGGTGAAACCCTGTCTCTACTAAAAATACACAAATTAGCTGGGCATGGTGGTACATGCCTGTAGTCCCACCTACTCAGGAGGTTGAGGCAGGAGAATCGCTTGAAATTGGGAGGCAGAGGTTGCAGTGAGCTGAGATTGTGCCACTGCACTCCAGCCTGGGCAGCAGAGTGAGACTCCATCTCAAAAAACAAACACACTAGAAAAAGGAAAAATAGTGTTAACTAAAGAGATAATTTAGTGTGTATTATTTATGCACTTTATGGGTGTGCATATATGATGTGTTGGGTTTTATAATGAAAATTCTAACATTCTGCTATGTGGTTTATGGTGCATTGTAAACGTTTAAGTGCTCAATGATAAAGATTAAAATTACTAAAGTAGAGAGTAAATCTATATTATATGTAGTCATCTCAATTTGCATAGTAGTATGGGACTATAAAAATGACCATGCAAGCCGAGGCTATTCAAAGGGATCATAATAATCAGTGGAAAAAATTAAATTGGTCTGTGTGACCTTTAAAATTTTTGGTCAAAACATAGAATTCTCTCACAGTTGGTTATAGATATATAGGGTTAAAAGTAGAGTGGTATCCACAGAGAAGGAGGTAGCTTTGTAAACAAAGACAAACAGGAATATCAACTATCAGCCACCAACAGCACTTTTGTAAAACTTATTTAAATATTACAAAAACAATGTAACAGTATTACTAAGAGATGGAAAATAAAGGGAGAAAATTCCACTAACCATCACCAAACACAGCTAATTATTTGCTCTTACTCTTTTTTCAAATTAATGTTTAGTATTGTTTTGATCATAATGTACATAAAATTTTATATCTTGCTTTTTCTGAGATGTTTATTTCTGTCAGTGTTATTCATGCCTGTGCAGTCATGTGCTGCATAATGATGTTTTGGTTAAGGATGGACTGCTTATACAGCTGTGAGTCTGTAAGATTATAATGGAGCTGAAAAACTCCTATTGCCTAGTGACATTGCAGCCATTTACTTTTTTTTTTTTGCTTTTTAAAAATGTAGTCATTTACTATACCTTTAATCATTATTTTAGAATATACTCTATTTAAATAAAAATTGGCTGAGTGTGGTGGCTCACACCTGCAATCCCAGCATTTTGGGAGGCCAAGGTGGGTGGGTTCCTTGAGCCCAGGAGTTTGAGACCAGCCTGGGCAACATGGCGAAAACCCATCTCTACAAAAAATACAAAAATTAGATATGTGCCTGTGGTCCCAGCTACTCAGGAGGCTGAAGTGGGAGGATCACTTACTTGAGCCTAGGAGGTTCAGGTTGATGTGAGCCTTGATCGTGCCACTGCACTCTTTAAGCCTGGGCCACAGAGTAAGACTGTCTCAAAAAAACACAAAACTCAACCATGACAGCCTTAGGCAAGTTCTTTAGGAGATATTTCAGAAGGCCTTATGTTATAGAAAGAAGATGACAGCTCCATGTGTGTTATTGAAGACTTTCTAGTGGGACAAGATGTGAAGTGGGAAGACAGTGATACTGATGATCTTGATGCTGTGTAGGCCTAGGCTAAGGTGTGTGTATATGTCTTTATTTTTTTTATTTTTGGAAATGGAGTCTTGCTTTGTCCCCGAGGCTGGAGTGCAGTGGTGTGATCTCTGCTCACTGCAACCTCCGCCTCCCTTGTTCAAGCGATTCTCCTGCCTCAGCCTCCCAAATAGCTGAGATTACAGGTGCATGCCAGCACACGCAGCTAATTTTTGTATTTTTAATAGAGATAGGGTTTTACCATGTTGGCCAGCCTGGTCTTGAACTCCTGACCTCAGGTGATATGCCTGCCTCGGCCTCCCAAAGTGTATGTCTTCATTTTTTTTTTTTTGAAAGAAAGAAAAAAGAAAGAGCAAAAGAAAGAAAAAAAAAGAATGAAAGAGAGAAAGAGGAAGAGAAAGAGAACGGGATTCTTGTTATATTGCCCAGGCTAGAATGCAGTCTAAAAATGGGTATTAAAAACCTCTTTTATGCCAATAATTGTGCTTAACAATGGAGACAGGAAGGAATAAGGGATGAAAATAACAAGCAGCCAACCAATATTTTATTTAAACCTGTGAGATGCTATGCAA